>MUZC01004129.1:1102754-1133619 GCA_002072015.1 Radix auricularia | reverse complement strand
AGATAAACAACGTCTACAATCGGAAATCCTATGTCGGCGTATTTCAAAGTAACTTTAATGTTAAAGCAGGGATGTTTTTATTAACAAAACCAAACACGGCCTCATTCATCTCTATGCAGTCCCGCCCCACGGCCGATGACTTACCCATTTGAAATTGTTAGTAACTGATTAATTTATTAACTTTAAATACTGACAACCTTGTACATCAGTTTTTCTAGGTCAACACGTGTTAATTCACAAGCACAAGAGAATGCAAGGGGTGTGGGTTATATGAATGAAGGGAGGAGAGAGGGTGTAGATAAACAACATTAGCTAGTATCAATCGGCGTATTTCAAAGCGAAGTTACTGTCACAGAAAGGATTTTTTTTACTAACAAACAGCCGCTTTTATCTCTAACATTATTATTTTTGGCAGAGGACTTTTATTTTCCTTATCTATATGATTCTTTTAAAGCGCCAAAACCTTTTTGTGTTTGTGATTTCTGTTTCACGTTGAGAGAAAAAGATGTATCAAAATACATTTTACGTTGACAGATATTTCTCCTTAAATGTAATTTACTGCATTTATTTCATACAAACATTTTCATTTGAAAAATTATTTCGAAAAAAAACAAAAAACAACGAATGGTAGCCGAAGTTTGGCCTCCGTTAATATAGACATTGAAGTTACATTTTCACGGGTACCCGGGCGGAATTTTACTACCCGGGTAATCTGATGGCAACGGGTACCCGGGTCCCGGGTACCCGTTGACAGGCCTAATCTTGATGTGTTGAAAAGTGAAGAGTTTTGGTTGAACATATAGTACCTAATTGTTTTTGCCTGCAGGTGATGGATGAAGCTAATTGTTTTTGCCTGCAGGTGATGGATGAAGCTAATTGTTTTTGTCTGCAGGTGATGGATGAAGCTAAAGACAGTGTCACAACACTACAGGTCTCTGACCATGAAATTCTGACAGGTTCCGCTGACTGCAGGATAAGAAGATATGACTTGCGAATGGGGAGAATGTTTTCTGACTTTGTTGGTAGTGAGTAAACTAATCTTCCATGCTCTACTGCAAATATAAATTTTGGATTTTCTCAATTCAGCATCCTATGAAGTCAAACTTACAATTTGTTCAATTAATTACACTTGGTGTTGCATATATTTTTCTGCTTTGTTTGAGAAATTCTTTTCTATTCTTTTTTTACTTTGACTACCATAACTTAAATATTTTAAAAGACACCATTTGTTAATGTTAGATTCCTGTAATATATGGCCCCCTTACTCACTGACCCCTTTAAAAGGCAGTCAATGAAGTCAACATAATTTTGTTTTAAAACTGGTCCCAGCTATAATACCATACAAACATTTAGTTGACTTACAGAGGAATCATTTTGTTCATAGAACTGAGAGTTAATCAGATTACCTGAAAAATGAAATGTTCAATTATAAATCATTGTCTTTAAGTTTTATTATCTTTCTCAATCTTCAAATATATCTAAACGTGAAATCCATATTGTGTCTAAAGGTTGGTTTTTAAAGCCTGAAATCTTAGTCCGAAATATTACTTCTCAAAGAATGTTGGAATTATTATTTTACTGCAACCTTGCTTTAGTTCAAACACTTTTTTTTTCTTCAAAACTTGATCTCGCTAGAAATTTTGACATTCTTAGCAATTTAAACTCTTATTAGACTTTCAGGCTGATAAATTGATAACATTACCCAGTGGCGGCGTTAGGTAAGTGCGGGGCCTAGTGCCAGCAATGACCCCGCGGGGCCAGAGTTCTAGTAAAGATCGCTAAGCACCAGTATGATATGGTATTTAAAAATATGAAATATCTTGATTATTGTGTAATTTTAATACCGGAATTTGACCTTCAAAAAGGATTACAAGAGTGCCTCTTTCGTTTCTTTACAATCGTTTCCAGCATACGTTCTACCATCCACTCTTTGGTTCTACATGTATAGGCTATTAACCAGGACGAGACATGTTCAGGACCGAAACGCGGGGCCTACCTAAGCGCGGGATGTGGCCGGCGGTCGCCCCAGTTGCCACCCTCTAACGCCGCTCCTGACATTACCTCAATCTGAATTAGAATTATTACTTAATATCTAAATATTTCACCAATATTTCAGAAGCTGTTTCCAGTTTAAAATTTACCAGAGATGGTCAGTGTGTTCTTGTGAGTGCCACAGACACTTCAATCAAGCTTTTGGATAAAGATACAGGAGAAATGCTCAATGAGTAATGGGACCAATGAAATTTTTTTTTTAATAAAGAATCAAGATTTTAAAAGTTGATTATGTGAAATTTTCATTTTGTACTAAATTCATTTGTAAAACAAAATAAAGTATAAGCGTTAAAATATTTTAAAATTTCAATATTTGAAATAAAGCCTCAATGGCGTAGTTAAGGGACGGGGAGGAGGTTCCAAATTTGAAAGTCACCCCAGGCCCCCACTTGAGGAGGGCCCCCAAAGGACTTCAGAATTTTTAAACATTAAATATTACGCTACCGCCATGTATGCAGGACCCCCAAAAAACCCAAACCCCGGAGCCCCCAAATCCCTAGCTATGCCACTGTAAATTGTAAACACTTGCCAAGGCAAATTATTTTAAATAAATAAGTATCATTTTATCACAGAGAATTTACATTTTTGTTTACTCTCTGAAGTCTTCTGGAATATTCAGTTTTTGGTTAATTTAATGTAATAATAATCATATGTAACAAAATTTCTTTGCAGATATTGATTGAATTTTAAAAAATTATTTTTAGATACATTGGTCACAAAAATTCCAATTATAAAATTGACTGCTGCCTCAACCACAAAGACACCCATATCTTAAGTGGTTCTGAAGATGGAAGAGTCTACGTTTGGGATTTGGTGGAAGTAAGTTACCATGACAAACTTTATTTGCAATATTAATTATACATACAAACCTTTTAATAACTTTTAAGACAGCTTTAAATAAGTTCATAGAAAAAAATTATGAGTTATATTTTCTCATTTATTTATAATTATGAATGATTTGAAATTTAGTATTAAATTATAGTATGAATAATTTATAAAACCTCAAACAAGTCACTGTGTACAACAAAAATTCAGCTAAGAAAAATATTACATAGGTTAACATTGAAGGTTATCTCCCTCACATAAATGATGTATATTTACTAAGTACGTTAACTGTGAAGATTTACCTCCCATAAATGATGTATATTTACTATGTACGTTAACTGTGAAGGTTTACCTCACATAAATGATGTATATTACTATGTATGTTAACTGTGAAGGTTTACCTCACATAAATGATGAATATTTACTATGTACGTTAACTGTTAAGGTTTACCTCACATAAATGATACATAGCTACTGAGGTACTTGTATTGAAACAAAATTAAAGTAGATATTAACGTTTAAATTGACAAAAGTGTGGTAATGCGTGCCTAGTCGCTATTACCAAAGCGCGGTAAAGTGCGCCTCGATAGAACTCTCTTTTGAAACGAACTTACAGAAAATAAAAACTCTTCAGTGCATGAAAAAGAGGTATATTCGACTTCCGGCAATGGTGGCTGTTTCCCTCGCTAGTGTTATCGCTCGATTCGTGAAGTTTTTTGGTAGTTTTTACAAGTTTTTTTTAAGATGAGATTTTGCAATACTTTATTATAAAAATAATAGTAATAAACTACAGGTAAAATTATTATTACACTCAAGACGGTCATTTAGATACGTAAAATAACCTTTCTTATCCTAAAAGATGAAGTCAGTATGTCTATAATAATAGAAATAAATTTTACGCAATTTCAAAATTTTATAACCAGTTGATCATAATACGGGAAATCAATACGGGAAATCCTTACGGGAATGAGGCGGAAGTTTAACAAAAACCTCATGGGGCTTTAAACGTTAAAGAATCTCTCTTTTTTAAAAAAAAACACTTTTCCCCCAATGGTATAAGAGAGTATTCTCTCCTGTGATTGCAGTAGTACTAATGATGTCTTGTGACATTATAAATTCACTTAAGATTTTTTGAAGCAATCTTTTGTGTGGGAGATGTTAAAAATGATATAAGACTTGTGTGTTGTTTGAACTGTCTTTTGTAGGCTAAACTTGTAGAGTCATTGATCCATGAGACCAGCAGGACAGTGCACTCTATAACATTCCACCCATCAGAACCAGTACTCCTTTCAGCCTCTGGAGACAAAGTATTCATTTGGGAGTGTAATCAGGTGGAAGTTTAGTTTTGTGTTATTGTGACAGTATAAACTATAATCTTATCTTATCTTAGATATACAGACGCTCCTTCTATGCAGAAGATAATTGCGTCCACAGACCATGAGAGATGATCTGTTGGCAAGTGATGCAGCGGTCACAGGCCACGGCTATAGGGGTTCCACGCATTACCCCAGCCGCCTAACTATTGTCTAGTTAGGTACCCATTCGGAGCTCAGGTGCAAGTTTAGTTTTGTGTAATTGTGACAGTGTAATCAGGTGCAAGTTTAGTTTTGTGTTATTGTGACAGTATAAACTATAACTATAATCAGGTGCAAGTTTAGTTTTGTGTAATTTAAAGTAATTTTGACAGTGTAATCAGGTGAAAGTTTAGTTTTGTGTTATTGTGACAGTGTAATCAGGTGCAAGTTTATTTTTGTGTAATTGACAGTGTAATCAGGTGCAAGTTTAGTTTTATGTAATTGTGACAGTGTAATCAGGTGCACGTTTAGTTTTGTGTAATTGTGACAGTGTAATCAGGTGCAAGTTTAGTTTTGTGTAATTGTGACAGTGTAATCAGGTGCACGTTTAGTTTTGTGTAATTGTGACAGTGTAATGAGGTGCAAGTTTAGTTTTGTGTAATTGTGACAGTGTAATCAGGTGCAAGTTTAGTTTTGTGTAATTGTGACAGTGTAATCAGGTGCACATTTAGTTTTGTGTAATTGTGACAGTGTAAAGAGGTGCAAGTTTAGTTTTGTGTAATTGTGACAGGTGGAAGTTTTAATTGTGACAGACTTATTGAAACCCAAAGAACTGAATTTAAATACCATTTGATCATTTACACCTCAATCATACCAGATGTATGGTGTGCAGTGTTTTTAAAAATGTATGCAAACCACAAATCGTCAAGAACTTTTGAAGACTAAGATAAATAAATTTTATTTTGAAATAGAAATTCATTTGCTAAACATTAAACATACCTAATTTTAAAAAGAAATATACATTTTACCTCGTTACCCTTTTTCTGTTTATATCATTTTGAAAAATGTCAAAGTTGTGGTTCGTATTCTGTCAGACCATGGTCCTGCTTGGTGGTCAGGATTATATTTCATGTAGGTGTGTAGAGCCACAGTTAATATCCTTGAAAAAGGATATGATTGTATACGATGGTGCTACTACTGCTACATAGCTAAATTTAAGGCAGCATCCATTAATGACTTCAGTAAAATTAAAGCTAACATGACAGGTGTGGAAATAATAGAGATGGTAAAAGCACTTTACACCATATATGTAAAGAACAAACTTGGACAGATATCAAACAACAAATAGCCTTTGAACACTTGACGACTGCTGCAATGAATGATAATGATATTGACAATGAAGCTAAATGTTAACCATAGGAAAAGAGTATTAAACTAATGGAGGCTTACTCAGACATAGAAGATCATTTCCACAGCTTTTCTGATAAATTACAAACTACTGCATTATAAAATGAAGAAGAGAGTTGCTAGTCAGTTGACGATTTAATGTGTTTGAAACTTGATGACCGTTTCTGAATATGACCAAAATTGTCATTCCTTGCCAAGACCGTTTTGTGTGTACCAGTGACCCCAGTTTCATGTCTCCTGACCTAAATTCTGTCAACACACTTGATTAAATTAACGTGTTAAATATTCCAAAGTTAACTATGAAATAAAAATTATTTTTACTAACAATACTTTTTTGTGTTGATGTATTCACCTATGCAGTGGCATAGCTAGGGGGGTTCAGGGGGAGACATATGTCCCCGGGCACCACGTTAGGGGGCGCCAAAATGAGTATTAAAACTAATTATTTAATTTTATTTTGATGCAAACTAATTTATTCCAAATACGTTTGAAAGATTGAATTAAGGAGCTCATATTTTCATTACAAACCAGTTTGCACGCATGATTTTGGCGCCCCATTGAGCATTAAGGGGCGCCCTATGAATTTTAAAACTAAAAAAGTAACACTTAAATAATCATTTTTAGGTTTTGATCAGAAAAATTCCAAAGACACAGCGAGCCTTGAGTTATAGAGAAACTGGAATCTGATAACATACCTCTAACCAACTGTCTGTCACAATGTCATAACAATGTTGCTGTAATGACTGGGCATATATCCAGCCTTTAACAGCGAATATGTGACACAAATCACAGAGCATTGTTTGCCAACTGTGACAACAACAGCTTAAAGTCAGCTAAACATAGTGTTGCCAGATGTCCGGCAGAAGGAGGTACATGCCCTCCTTTTAGGCTCAATGTTCTCCGTCCGGAAGGCAAGCTAAAATCTTTTACAATATCGGGCTTTTCTTACATTTTATTTTATAATTTTTATGTATCATTTCTACAACTATTACATCATATGTTTACTTTATATAAAAATAGATTTTGACTATTATTAAATATCGCATAACATTGAAATGGAATAAAAACCAGTATTGAAGGTTATGAGCCGTCTTCACACAATCATTATTAAAGATTTGAAAATTAGATAGGAGGAGGCATTTATTTCATTGAAAGTCAAGGAGATGTTGAGAAGACTTAGAGGAAAGTGGTCGAGAAGAAGAGTTTGGCAGATGTTAAGTTGGTGTATGAAGTATGCATTAGTTACTTAAAAAAGTGATTGAAAACTTTTGATGAGTTTCAATGCTTTAACTGGATGTACTTAGATAATATCACAGGGGGCCGCCGTGGTCCAGTGGCAAGCGTGCACGACTGGCGTTCCGATGGTCACTAGTCCGAATCCATGGGAAGCCAAGGACTTGTTCCCGGGGCCTAGGACGTCCCCGAACTCCACCCAGCTCCAAATGGGCGAAAAGCGGCGGGGTAATGCGTGGAACCCTTAGCCGTGGCATGGGAACGCTGCATCACTTGCCAAAAAAACAACTGCTGCCTTGCAGATGGTATTGGCTGACCAAAGGCTATGGAAGCAAATCCAGAAAATACAGCAGGCTGAAGGCATGTATATTGTATCTGAAAGAGAAAGTTAATATTGTAGATCATGTGCAATTGTTTGACCAATACTGCAATCTTAAATCAGTTTTACAAGACAACAATGATTAATTTTTTAAAGATTCTTGCATGAACCGTAGCAGCTATTATTACAATAAAAATGTACTGACTTTGAGCTTAATCCGGGACGACTCAAATGAAATATTCATAATGTCCTCCTTTTAATGTTCACATATCTGGCAACCCTATTTTAACACGATCAAGTTATTATCACGTTTTTTTAACAGTCAAAATTATATATTTGTTTTTCTCTCGTTCAATAACTCGATGGGAAGAATTAAAAAGAACTGTGCCGATCACAGTAAAGTGGAAATCTAAAACATGCTGGAGTGCACAATCAGAAGCTGTTAAGCTATTTAAGAAGGACGAGGTGAACTAGTAAGGCTGTTGGAAAAATTATCAGAAGATGCAACTATGACGCCTGACCCAGAAATGATGCAAAACTTTGCTGGCAGGTATATTAAACTTTAACTTCCTAGTTTTGTTAAATTTCTGGAAACATCATACTTGGGAAAATCGATCGTGTCCAGAAACGGTTGCAGGATCCTACTATGAGCTTCAAGGAAGCAGCATCTGATATTGAATCGCTGGTGCAAGAACTTGTCAACATTCTTGATAATTTGACTCTAGTTGCGGTAGACAATGGAAAAACAAGATGCACAACTAGGGGAATCGAGGTTTACAGAAGGATCAGACGACATCGGAGGATACCTGGATGATTAGCAAGAGATGCAGGGCTTTCGGCAGAAGGAGAAATTGCATGAGTTATCAACAGCGTAATTGACAGACTCCAACAGGAGATATCAATACTGTTTTTACGTCTAAAAAAACCTAAACAACCTAAAATTTGGATTTTTTTAGTGAGGTCAAAACTCTTCTCGCTGAGACAAATTATGTCAATACACTTCGTCAAAATTGCTTAGATTTTGGAAATTTCTACGGTGTTTCTTGTATATACCCGGGAGTTACGCTTGTATCCCAGTGCTCCGCACGGTGTCTCCCGTATATTCCCGGGTTATAAGCTTGTTTCCCAGGGCTCCACGCAGTCATGAATTGTGCACAAAAATCGGAGACTGAAAAAATGCTGTTCAGTACCCGGACTGAAGATTACCGGAAACTCCTTTGGAGCTTCTTGGTTTTATTGTTTCATATGGTGATGACGTATTTCCAAATCTGCGCATTCCACTGCAAATACTTCTAAAATTTGCCGTTTCAATTTCAAGCTGTGAGCGGTCTGTCACAAGCGTCCCTAAAACTTATATTTTGCACTGCTTGCTCCTAGATTCATACACATTATCGTTACACAGAAATAAAGGCCACTGCTAGAAATACAACAAACTTTAATGGAGTTTCCTACTTGCAACAACAACGAACACACCAAAACTCTCTTTCTTCCTACACATATCCCCTGACGTCAACAACACAATCCCTTTACACGCGTTCGCCCCACTAACTTTTAATACCACAACAGCAAACATCAAACATACCACCGTGCGCAACTCACAACAACAAGTTACAAGGGCAAAATTGGTCATCTGTGACACGGTCCTTCAGCAAACTGAATCTTACTATG
Organism: Radix auricularia; assembly: GCA_002072015.1. Lineage (NCBI taxonomy): Eukaryota > Metazoa > Mollusca > Gastropoda > Lymnaeidae > Radix > Radix auricularia. The sequence goes on along the minus strand of MUZC01004129.1, from coordinate 1,124,820 downwards.
TCTTACTTACGTGCTTCAATTAGTCAAGATCGTCTGAGTGATCTTGCACTTCTTAGCATCTAAAGAGAAACACTGTAGAATATTAATTTTGCAACGTGGCTGACGAGATTGCAACAGTCAAATCAAGAGGATCAATTTGTTGAAAATTATGTCCATTCCAGTCATGTATAATTAGTAGAGTATGTATTTTATTTTTAAAATAAATTGTTTACATTCGCATAGAGAATTATTAGTCTGTATTCTGCTTAATTAAATTACCAGATGCTTCTAAAAGTGAACCATATAAACCGTAAAATTTCAAAAATTTCTTGGTGGCTCAGTGAGCCCCCAGAATCTGTCGGTCCAAGAAGGGGCGCAGAATTTGTGTCATGTCCCCGGGCGCAGATGACCCTAGCCACTGCACCTATGTTTTCAATTTAAAATGCGCTTAATATTTTGAATAAAGATGGTTTCATTTTAAAATGTAATGCTATAGATTGCCACATGATTATTAATTTTAATGGTTTATTATTTTTTTTGTTGCTTAATAAAAAATATAAGGTTAAGTGTTAATAAGAAATGATATATAATATAAGCAACAGCTTTGCCAGTGAGACATAACTAGGTAGTTATACTTTCAACATTTTTAGTCAGTCTTGTTTTGCAAGGTTTTGCCTTTGTTGACACATTAATGTTTTGATACCTAAGTGCTTCATATTCATATTCTCTTGCAACCAAAAATGTGTAAATACATTTTGGCCAAACAAGGGACCTAACTGGCCTCTCTTGACTGTGAAGCTTGGGGGTGACTGTACAGTGATGTACAGCGTGTAGTCACAATCCTAGACCATGAAATATTGAGTGTATCGGACCGTGGGGAAAAATTTAATAGGGACAAAATCTAACAATCTAAGAAGCTGTCACCCAATGTGCTGTGATTTCAAATCTCTTATATTTATATTTCCTATTTTAGATTTTCATTATAAGCAAGCTAATTATTTATAACTGAACTGTTGGTATCCTTGTGCTGTAAATGACCTCATGCACATACAAGTTGAAAGCTAATAAATGAAGCCTTTTCTTTTAACATAAAAATATATAGTGGTCTTATTATTATTATTACTTTCAAATTATTATTATTTTTTACTTTATAGCGTTAACATATGTTTTCGGGGGGTGGGGGTGGCGGCAAGTTTGTTTTCTGCCCCGGGCGGCACATACCCACGCTACGCCGCTGCTCAGACGTTATATTTACATAACGGGACGGCGATCTCAGTGCTTATATTGTTATATTTTATCAGTTTTTTATGTAGTGTTCAAGACAATAAAATTTGAATGTTCTGTTGTATTTCTTAAATAATTTCAACATAAAAAACGCAATATTAAAAAAAAAACAAACACACACACACTACAAAGCGACCGTCCATAAATGACGTCACGAGTTTGTGGCCGATTTTTTTTACCCCCTCCAGTTTGACGTCACAAAGCTTTAAACATCTAAAAGCCGTCAAAATATATTTTTTAGTGTAGGGGCTGTTTATAAAGTACGCGCACCATTTTAAGAGTCCCCCCTGTCACAAATTTCGGACCCCCCCCCAAAAAAAAAAAAGTAGGTCACACTTTCGAACAAAAATATTTTTCTTAATTAAAACAATAATTAAAATCTAATATCAAACACCGTGACGTCACACACGGCCAGACACTACCTCCCCCGTCACACTTTCTTACACCCCCCCCCCGTCTGGAACGTGACGTACTTTATGGACGGCCCTTTAATAGGTTGCACTCTGATTTCGTAGCATATAAATTATACAAAGCCATTGAAAATGTCATTAAATAAATTGCAAGCAATGATATACTTTACTGGAACTTTTAATTAAAATTGCACAATTTAATGTGACGTCAGATTTCTTAAACACCCACCCCTTCCCTAGAGGACATCCATAAATGACGTCACGCAATTTTGGCCGATTTTACCCCCTCCCCCCTCGTCACAAAAACTTAGACCCCCACTGCAATATGACGTCACAAAGCTGTGGACCCCCCCCCCCCCCCCCCCCCCCCCCCCACCCGCACCCCCTCCACGTTCTTCANTATGTTTCAATTAACTTTACTGCCATTTTAGTAAATATTTAATTTTAGGTTGCACTTTATTATCGTAGCACGCGTGAATCCATATAAAACGTCATAAAATAAATAGTAAGAAATAGAATATTAACATGGAAATTTGATTTAAAGTAGCGTGTTTTGACGTGATGTCACAATTCTTAAACTCCCCCCCCCCCCGTCATCACACATCGTCACAAATGTGGGGATCCCCTAGGTGCGTGACATCATTTATGGACGGCCCCCTAGACGCGTGACGTCATATATAGGCGGCCCTAAAGAATAAAACCAATATCCTTTGAGTCTGGCTTAAAATTAATTTTTCAAACCGGTAAGGGGGGAGGGAGGAAATTTGTGCGTACGACTAGGGGACGGGGTCCCAAAAATGTAGGCCTACGTGGTGTAACTGTGGGGGGGGGGAGGGGTACGAAAATACGACTTTTTGTGCGCACGAAATATATGGATGGCCCTTTTCTGGGTGGAAAGATATTCTTCAGTTCATTTCCCATTTTATTAATTCATCTAAGTCTTTTTGTAAGATTGTACTGTCTAACCTCTTGTAAATACACGTAATGGCCCGTAATGTAACTGAATTACCGCAATCAAAATACATTTTTTAATTTAAAATTCATAAATAAATTCATTAAAACTTAAATGCTACTATCACTACCCTCATTATTTCAGAACGACTATTTAATTCAAGTATTTTGTGTAATGCAATTTTATATGGTTATAATTTAACGTGCAACATATCTCGTACATTTACGTGTCCAGATATCACATTTTAAAAAAAGTGCAGATAAGTTAAAGGGATTGTGAACTTGTTATTTAGCAGTAACTCTCGTATTCATTATTCATATTCCATCAGCCGATACAAATATCTAGGGAACTAATCTAGTCTAGTTTTAAAAATATAATCCTTTTGCACAAATTTATATTTATCCGAAAACTAGATCTATATTTTAATCTCACTCGAATTAAGAAAATATGTTTGGCGTAATAGATTTAAAATATTTTAATGCTTGTAAATAAAATGTTCACTATTATTTTCTTGTAAAAGCAATGACCGATATTCGGTATCGAAAACAAAGTTAAAAATAGTAAACAGCGACATCAATTTATTCCAATAGTAATTTAGTCGTTTTATTTTGTGTGTTCACATTACACATCATTTTAAATTCTAAATTACAAAAGTAGAAACTAATAATTATTTTAAATACATGTTTAGAAATTATAAATGTTAATTTAATTTTCTAATTTGAAATAAATATAAAATAAAAAAAAATATAATAATTTGGCCTACTTTTTCGCTCAATATTGACATGAAAATGGGAACGGAAGTAACCTGAGTTCTCGAATGTTCGTGGGACATCGCCAATCTTCGTGCTGTTTCATCGTCAAGTTCATAAAGACTATATAACAAGCTTTGAGCAGGAACAGTCGTAGTAAAACAGAAGACATTATTACGGAGAAAGTGACTGTTGTTCTTATTTGCAGTGCGTCAATTCTTCACATCGTTTTACTGTGACATTTTCACATTCAGTGACAATGGGAAAGGATTATTACAAAATTCTTGGCATTGCTAAGGGTGCATCAGACGATGAAATCAAGAAGGCATACAGAAAAATGGCTTTGAAATACCACCCAGACAAAAACAAGTCTCCTGGAGCAGAAGATAAGTTTAAAGAAATAGCCGAAGCCTACGATGTTCTGAGTGATCCTCAGAAAAAAGAAGTATTCGACAAATATGGTGAGGATGGTCTTAAAGGAGGAATGGGAGGTGGTAACACAGGCGGTGGAGGTAGAAGTGGTAACTACTCATACACCTTCCATGGTGATCCTCATGAAACATTCAGAATGTTCTTCGGCAACGAAAATCCTTTTGAAAGTTTCTTCGGACAAGGTGGCCCAGGAGGTATGGGTGGTAGATCACCATTTTTTTCATTTCATAGTGGCGGTGGTCGTGGAATGGAAGATGAAATGGACGTTGATGACCCATTTTCACAATTTGGCGGACAGAGGCGAAGAAAGCATCAAGATCCAGCAGTAGTTAGAGAACTGCAAGTATCACTTGAAGAAATTCTTACTGGTACCACCAAAAAACTGAAAATAACCCGAAAGGTCTTGAATCCTGATGGGCAGTCCTCAAGAAGTGAGGACAAAATTTTAACAATCGATGTTAAACCAGGGTGGAAGGCAGGTACCAAAATAACCTTCCCCAAAGAAGGTGACCAAACGCCTCATAATGTGCCTGCAGATATCGTGTTTGTGATCAAAGACAAACCACATCCTTTATTTATCAGAGAGGGCAGTGACATTCGCTATAAGGCTCGTATTTCTCTCAAAGATGCACTATGTGGAACCACCATACAAGTGCCAACACTTGGAAACCGTAAAATTCCTCTTCCATTGACTGAGATTATCAAACCAAACTCTGTCAAGAGAATTCAGGGTGAAGGACTTCCAATACCGAAGACCCCCTCCCAACGAGGTGACCTTATAGTGGAATTCAATGTTGTGTTTCCTAACAGTATACCACAAGCAACTAAGGAAATTCTCAAGGACTGTATTCCTCCATCTTAGTGTTCACTATTAATAGGTCAGTTGGTGTAAATATTTGTAAATATTGTCCTGTATGAAATTTTTTGTTTTTGTGTGTACATACCACAATATTATATTAGTATTAGTTCTTTTATTTTTATTTAGTTCACAATAATCTTAATCTTAGATAGTTATGATAATTGATATTATTTGTGAGGTAAAAGTTGTACTAAGAGTACTGTACTTGTACTATTTAATTTAAAGTTTTAAGGTCATAATATTGTTTAATAAATATTTAAGTTTTAAGATGATACTTAAATTTTACTTTTTTTATTAAAATAATTTCCACAGTGGTCAGTTAGCTCTTACTATCATAAAATTAAAAGGCCAAATACTGCATTGCCCCTCAATCCTCATAAATGATAAAAAGTAGAAGAGTGATCTCTAATGTCAATGTCTAATGTAACTTCATTCATTTAATTCCTGTTCATTCTCACATTGCAATAACTTTTTATTTTTTGAAAGATAGATATATTAATTTTATTTATAAAAATAGTTAACTTAGCATGAATTTGTATTGTATTAACTTTTAACTGTCCCTTTGGGGTGCCATTATCTGTTTGCAAGTAATGTGTTTTTGCTTGAATTTTTTTATATTCTTAGATTTCAAAAAATAATTTCCAGGTAACTCTTATTTTGGTTCCATGTTATTATATATATAAATTTTGTAAGGTGCTTTAGGCAATATATGGTTAATATACAACCACTTGTCTGTAAAAATTTCAACCTGGAGACTAAGCTTAAGTACAGTAAAATGTGAGCTAGAAAAAAATTGTTAAAAAAAAAATCAAGCATAAACTTGCCATCCATTGTCTTTCATTCTCTTACCTATGGTGCAGTTGTATGAAAATATTGTATAAATAATATATTTTAAGTTATGTGAGAGGAGGAGCACCTCATTTGACTATTTGAACTTCTTAAAGCAGGATAATAAAAATAAAACTTTGTAACATGCATTGAATAAAGTTTTGGGTCAGGTATACTTACAATGTACAACTATTAGGCAAAAATTTGGCTTACCATTAAACATTTCACAATTATTTTTGTTAATAATGTAGTTACAATGGTGAAGCTGAAATTCTTTGTTTTTAAGACATCAATCTAAATTTGTAATTAGAGGCAATTGTTCTAAAAATACATAAAATTGTTATTAAATAACACTTCCACTGTGATTGTCTATAAAGTTAATAAAAATGAACATGGCATTAATTTTTTTGTTTGAATTTCATGTGTAGTGTCTTTAATTAAAAAAATGAAAAAATATTTGCAATGCTGGTTCCTTATGCAAGGAAAACCAAGTGTACAGTATAGTACATTAAAAGCATGCAGATTCTAGAGTTGTGCAGTGATTTTATTTGTGCTTGATAAACATGCAAATTGGCTATGATCAGTCAGTATAATTTTTTATAATGGACGTAAATGTCATAAAATTTTTAAAATCCAATGAGTCAATATTGTGCAAATTAAGACCAGAAAGCTTGTACTGGTCAGTGTCAATAGTATCATGAGAATAAACATTTTTCAGAAGTTACTTTTATGTGTGAGTTTGAAAAATTAATGGCTACATTTTTAATGGTTAGCATGGTCATGGCTAAATTTAGCTAATCAATAATAGGTGTGATTACCATCAGTTAGGGCAATCACTATCTGATGCCCCTAGTGTAGTATGTCTAGTATTAGTATGTTCTTTTGATGAACATTTAATACAAAAATTTTCCTTGTCCAAAAATATATAAATACGCTGCTGTGGTCTGTATGTTTGGCTAACATTGTAGTTCAATAAGATATCACCCCAATATAACAGTTGTAGTTGTAGGCGAGTTAAATGAACAATTTCAATTTATTAAATAGTAATGTCACTAGAAACACTAGATGGAAGAACAGAGTATATTAATCTAAGTAATAATGCCTGCTTATATAAGGCAATTAATTCTAATTTGGAAATACAGGTTATTATCTAATACAACCCCCTCAACTAGACATTACAATTAAATATTAACAAACGCACCAATTCTCTTTTCTCACTCCCCTCCTGGAATTTGGGCCCCTTGCACTTGCAGTTAGTTTGCGTGATCAAACCAGGAAAACAACATACATTGTACTATCATTTATTAAAACTCTGCAAGACCATGGTGAATAGGCGTAGGACTCAACCCGCAATAGTTTTCTGTAAAGTAATAGTAGTATAGTAGTAGTAGCTAATCTATAATACTGTAATTTACAGTGTAATAGTATAGTGGAAGTATAGTTGGGGGGTTATGTTCTTTGACAATATAACGATGCTGCACATTTTAAAAATAACAGTTGGCACCAACCAAGCTTAGAAGAATATATATGACGTCATCGGGAAAATAGGGGTAGGTGGTATGTAACCGTTAAACACACAGCGGGACAGCAACTGAGGCAACTGTTGGTAACCCTTCAACTGAAGCCAAGGAGTGCAATCCTGGGCCAGACGTGGGTGTATTTTAAGGTAGAAGACGAAAAAAAGGTTAACGTGGGTAGAAAGTTGGAACCTTGACATAAACAATTTTCAACCTGACCCTACATAAAATATTCATCAAAGTTGGAATGCAAAGTTGAACGTTGTTAGGTGCTAAAATTAAAAGCATTCTGGACGAGGAAGTAATGGAGGAAAAGATGTATTAGAATTACTATTGCCAATTGCCGTAGTTGAAGATGGTTGTTATGTAATGAACGCAGGAGTCTACCGGTACTATGACTATGATGTATATGTATTACTATCAGCATAGGCATAGTTGAAGATGATTGTCATCTAATGAACACATAGGAACATTATTAGTCTACCGGTACTATGAGGCTGATTGATGTTTCTCGCACTGTAATTTATAACTAAAATTGACAAACTATGTATAATGTATTACCCTGCCTTAAAAATTATAAGGGGTATAATTATGACTATGACTCTATGAAAGTTCATTAATCGCCCCACTTTTTCAATTTAAAAAATAAAGTGAATTACATAGACTAGCGTTGATTTTGGGTTTTGCATACTTTCTTATACTTATACTAGTACGTTTATAAGTTTGAATGAAGACTGTTGAGAGAAATGACTTGAGTCGAGGTTTTTTTTTTGACATGAACGCCTTGCAACAGCTGGGCTGCCAAGTTCTGACCTAATTCTGATAACACTAATTTAATCAATTTTTTTGTTTGAAAACCTCAGTAGCCTCCCCTTTCTTCTGTTTATTTTTAAACTACATCTTCAACCCATGAAGACAAACGTTATGGTCCGTCCATANTAACCAGGAAATTCTTCAGTGGATATAAGGGGGGGGGTAAAAAAAAATAGCGTGACGTACTTATGGACGACCCCTTAGAAGAAATCAGTTACTGCCACTGCTAGTAAAGTTTATATAAAACCTGGTATGTTGTCAGTCGTAAAATAGATGACTAATTAATTAAAGGGTAGATGCATTTTAAAAAGAAATAAAGACAGTATGCATTGGCCAATCAGATGACTATTTTGCCCCCCCCCCTCCTTTCCATAAATATGTAAATAGTCTGCTATTTCTTAAACACAAACATGGCTTAATTAAAATCTCCCCCAATTTTCCTACTGATAAATTACTTGAATTCAAAGATAAACAATCTAATATTTAAAAATAAACCATCACAACACTCTCAGTACCTGTATACAGTACTTTTATTACAAATCATTTTTATTATATATACATGTCACTTACAGTACTACTAATACTACTATAGCTCAAAGAATGTAAGGAATAGTGAATATGGGTCACAAGCCTTCTTGTGGCATTTTTATTGCACCATTTTAAAAATTAATATTATTATTTATTATGCATTATAAAAAAATTATTTAAAATTAACTTTTGATCTAAAATAAGAGTTGGTTTTATCTTAAAACAACAACAAATCAGTGGACAAAAAATAATTTTGAAGAAATAGTTTTGGTGCTTGGATAATGTTGGCATTGTTTTATTATAATTATTATACCAATATTATTGTGTGTAATACATCTATTAATAAGAGGTGAACAAACATTTCTGATGGTGTGCTCCGCGCTGCACACATTTTGACCCATGATTTTTCAATGTTTTAATGAATCCAATTATCCAAACCTTAAAGGTTATGAAAAATGTGTCTGAAGAATTCTCACAAAGATGATATATTTACAAAAAATGAAATCACAGCAAAAAAAAAAAAACACCCTGGGAACATGTCGATAGAAGTAATTAAGTTTGTTACATTTATATACATTGAAATTTGTTGTACCCTCCATAATTTTGAAAGAATATTAAAATTTGAAGAAAATAAGTTAGAATTGGTATTTGGAAGAGTCCTAATAAAAGATGTAATATGTTACTGTCAGAATGAAACTATAATTTCATTTGTTCTAAATATAAATAAATCTATACAAGTTTACATTAATGATTAATAAAAGTGACTAAAAAAAATTTCTTTTTTTTTTTTATAAAACAAGTCATCAAATGTTAAAACCAAAAATACAAATTTGTTAATGGAATGGGTACCAAGATATGCAATTAAACAGTTTTTCTCTGTTCTTCATGAGATTTGTGATGGAAGGTAAATGTTATTGCAGATTCCCAAGCCCCTTTCAAAAGTACATCATTTAATCCTTTTTTGTCAGCACAGTGGTTCCAATGAGATAGATCAAATGTACAGTCAGTCCCTTCTGCTGGTGGCTTTACCTGGATGTTATTGACACATCGCCTGCACTTGAACCTGGTTAGAAGAAAAAAACAACAATAAAACCAAGCTTTGCTGCTTTAGAGAGTAACTCAACTCATTTCATCACTTACACTTACAAATGATGGAAACGAATCAATAAACACGTCTAGACTGGGGTAAGAAAAGGTGGTAAAAAAACTCAAGATTCAAGAGCTAAAACAAACAGGCAGCCAACGTTGACCAGTTGACTCACTTGTCATGTGTATCACTGATTGTGTCCATATTGAGAGTAAACAGTTCTCTCAGTTCTCCAAGACTAAAATGTCTCTCCACATCCTGCTCGTTGTCTACGACACAGCTACTTAATGCCTTCTTGTGGGCCTGGCGTTGAAATATTTTTTCTTCTATCGTTCCAGTCTAAATGGCATTAAAAAAAAACAAAACATTTCAGTAGAAGGTTAGAAATCATATTTTGTTTTTGTATCAACTCACATTTAAACTCAAAATTTCAGCTTTTTATGAACTAGAATTATGTGAACCTTTGCATAAGACAAGTCAACCCTTGTGAGTGTTAAATTTGGAGAGGTTCATTCACCATTACAAATTATTTTCAGGACAGGGACTATGCTATTTCAGGATTTGTCACTTCCAGGTTAACGGGACCCCAAAACTATTTTCAAACTAAATGAAAACCCTGTGGTCCAGGTGTTAGGTTTTATTTGTTAGAGGCTCATCAGCAAACATTCAGGTGTTTGACTTAAACCAGATGTTTCATTAAAGTTCTTTAGGGCTTAACACCTGTATATAAAAATAGAATGAGTCACAAGGTATATAGGCAAGAGAGATAAATGTGACAATGACAGACAGACTATGACTGACTTGATAAATAGGATGAACTAAATATTATTAAAAACCTTAATGCACACTTACACTCATTCCTATAGTAATTTAAAACAAATGGTGCTTTGTAGAACAAGATAAGTGATTTGTTTTTAATGGTAGAGGTAATAAAATTTTTATTTATAATTTATAGGTAGAGGTCAATAATGTTTTTATTTATAATTTATAGGTAGAGGTCAATAACATTTTTATTTATAATTTATCGGTAGAGGTCAATAATATTTTTATTTATAATTTATAGGTAGAGGTCAATAATATTTTTATTTATACACATGAAGGCATCTGTCAAAAGGTTTACACATAAACAGGTACTGTCTATTATTAGAAATTAAAGCTTAAAATATATTGTTTTATTCACTCAAATTGTATCTATTTTACTATATTTTTAAGATTTACTGCAACTCTATACACACTGATTGTGATTACTAGAAGTGAAGAAAAGTTCTGTTAAATATTAAAAGCAAAACTATTGCACTCAATGGTTGAACATCCCTCCCCTTAACAAACAAACAAACATAAATTTATTTCCTACAAGCCTAATCCTAAAACTCAATTAACTCTACTTAGCTTCCACTAATGCATCTTTTGATAGGTGCCAACATTCAGAAGCTTATAACTAGGCAATGGCTGCAGCAAAGTTCATGGCCAAACCCTTACTGCTATAAGTCTGTAGATATAACATTGTTTCTTTTGTCCATCTCTCCAGCACCTGGCCATGGCCTGCTCATCGTTTGCAGGATTCCAGTCAGGGTCAAACATAACTAATCTATTGGCACCAATCAAATTCAGACCACATCCTCCAGCCTTGCTGCTTAGCATGAATATAAATTCAGGACTCTAAAGATGTCAAATAAATTTTATTAGTCAGCTATTGCCAGGTCAAATGTTAGAAAAGGAATAATTTGTCATGTTTGTATGTTAATGATCTATAAATCTTATACTCTACTAGCATATGGAATATTTCTCTGAAAATGAAAGCATGAGTTATTCTACTTGATCTACGTATATTTAATCATACTAATTTTAAATGGCCATTTTACTAGACAAGCCATCATGACAGTTCTTGTGTTAATAATATCAGTATGGAATTGTACAATAATACAACAAAAAAATAATTGATTTCTTTTAATGGGATAAAAATAAGATGAAAGTAACTGTCCTACTGATGGATCGTTGAATCTCTCCACTATCTTTGCTCTCTTTTTGATAGTCATCGTTCCATCCAGCCTCACATGCTGGTAACTGAGGAGAACCAAAATTTGACATTAGCTGAGCCATGGGAATGTTGAGAAGAGCACACATAAAGAAAGTTTATCAAAAGTTTTTTTAAAAACAAAGTATACTAACACAGTGTACTAAAACAAAGTGTACTAACACTAATACTTGAATTAAAACTTGAATTGTAAAACCAGCCGGTATCAAATATATTTAATTACAATACAATTAGATTTTTATTGGAAAGTTAACTTTTAAAATAATTATTAAATAAATGATCCCATACTTCCTTTGCCTGCACAATTTTTCAAAGAGATCTAATGTTTGTGTGTAGTTAGAAACCAGCACCACTTTATCATTAGTGGTCATTTTGATGAGTGCCAATAATGTGTCCAAAACTACAACCTTGCCTGTGAATAGAGTTAATTCAAATACAATTTACGTAAGAAATTGTTTTTTGAGAACATTTAAGGTGCATACTTACTTACATTACTTACATCAAATAATGACATTTTTAAGTAATTAAATTGACCTACAAAACTACAAAATTAATTTACGGTTTTTGAAAACTTTAGATATGAATAATCCAAAGACACCAGCAGAAGACTGCAACACTCTTATTCCAATGGAATGATAAGTGGCTAGTAAAAGTCTTCTTTTACAATCTTCTTAAAACTGGCCTTCATATCTAATTATAGATTTTCTAGAGTACTCAACTGAATGTCTAACTCCGGCTTAGTATTCTAAGGGGTTTACTTGCAAGGCCTGGCTCATCTAAAAACTATGCTGAAATGAGCCTTACAAACTAACATTTACAGTACTCAGTAACTATATACTATAAATATAATCCCTTTTGGAATGAGCAATACAAACTAACATTTACAGTAATCAATAACTATATACTATAATTATAATCCCTCTTTTCAATTACCAAAAAATTATTCAAAATGCACATGTATGCTGCATATGCACGTAAAGTTGACTGCTCATGTAAGTACAGGAGATGTAAACTATCAATTCCTGAAGCTGGTCATTGATCTGGTGACAGTACTTAAATTTTTGTAAAAAGAAAAAAAAGAAACCCAAAGCATTGTATTGAAATGCGTGAAGTTGTGTATTTACCTGACAGTTCTGGTTTGACTGTTTTAGTAGAGTAGTCAGCAGGGAAGTAATCTATAGTCTGCTCAAACCCATCCATTCCTTGGGCACACTTGTCATAGATTAAATCTGGATCTGTAGACAACACGGGCAAATATTAAAACATTACTCATGAGACAGGAAATGTTTTTATGATGCCACACAGGAGCCTCCTAACATCATGTACAACACATGTACCATTATAACAACATCTATTTTCACACCTCAATTATTTTAACATCTTGTAACACAAAAGAACTATTTAAAAATCTTTTCAGCATAAAAATGATTAAAATATATTGAATTCCCCAATTTTAGAAAAGCAAAGAATAGAGTAGCCTCATAGATTTTAAAACTTTGTGTAGCTTTTAAATCATATTTTAGGGAAGTGAAATATTGATAAAAATGTTTACATTAAAAAAGAAAACTTTTCATCAAATCTTTCTAAATAAATGTGCACAATTATGTTATTAATAACCAGGAAATTCTTCAGTGGATATAACTTGATTAACAAAGGAAGAAATCGATTGAGATTTCAAGAGGAAACTATTAACAAGAAAATTTGTTTCAGCCTAATACTTACGATTACACAATTTCTTCAACTGTGTGATGGCTGACAGGCTGCTAACTGAAGCTTTACCAGAGACTAAATTCTCTGCCACTTTAGATGAGACAAACTTTGTGTAGAGTTTCTCTTGTAATGGACTGAGCTTACAGCATATGACATGTTCAACTGAAACATAAATTAATGGTGATAAATGTTTTAGCCTAAAAGAATTTTCATAACACGCTGCAGTCTTTCAAAACTATGATGGCGAACATATGTCACGCATGCTACAGTCAACATGCAGAGCCTCATCAGCCTGCGCGCGACATAAATATTACTTCCTTAATAAAACCAGCTAAGCTAAGCCGCCATTTTGGGTTTTCACTGGCACTTTGCTATAAATAAGTGGGTTTTGATTTTATTTTTTGTTTTAGATATACAGGCGCTCCTTCTATGCAGAAGATAATTGCGTCCACAGACCATGAGAGATGATCTGTTGGCAAGTGATGCAGCGGTCACAGGCCACGGCTATAAGGGTTCCACGCATTACCCAGCCACCTAACTATTGTCTAGTTAGGTACCCATTCAGAGCTGGGTGACTCGGGGACTCCTCAGGCCCCGGGAACAAATCCTCGCCTTCGCTTGGATTCAAACTTGTGACCATCGGTACACCAGTCGAGCGTGCTACCACTCGACCACCGCGATTGAATTTAGGGCATGCGGCCCCAAAATTGTTAAAGAAGTAACATTCATCAATTTCCTTTTTTTTTGCAATTATTTGTTTTAAAAACTTGACATTTTTATCTTTGTAGTATTGAATATATTATTTTAAAAAATATAAACAAATTATAAAATTTAGAATTTCTATTGACTTAGTTCAATGGTTGATTCACTATGTTGATATTCATCATTAAAATAATAAAGATATTTTTACACAATGTAATTGTCTTGAGGATAGTATATCCAATCCATCCTTACACTGTAATTGTCTAGAGAATAGTGTATCCAATCCATCTTTACACACCCACATATTTTACTGAATTTCTTCAAGTCATTGATAAGTTTATAATTGATCAATAGCATTGAGATTTTAAATTAATGAATCTATACCCCTCCTAAATACAATGTCAGGTATTTTTTAAAAGCAAATTTGACATCTCTAACGATGAAACCTCTTGTGGTAAGCAGAAATTGGCACACAAAAAAAAAGCTAATTTTATTTTTCTACACAGCATGTATGTCACATTAAATTATATTTTCCAACGAGAAAGGAGTTTAGGCATTTAAAAAAAAAATTAATATCTTTTTAAAAATGAGGCCCTCTAAACCTAATTATACAGAGAGTCTTTGGGTTACAACGTTGATAATTTCTTAAGAAGCTTCGTAACCTGAATTTCAGTGTAAGTCAGAACATATATAAAATATACTGTAAAGTAATGTACTTACAGTGCTATGAAAATGTAACTATTGTAACAGTTAATGACATAAAAAAAAGTATTTAAAAAAGAGAAAAGACTTCCTTACCACATGAATTAAAGTAAAAAAAATTAATAAAAAGACGGAATGATGAACAATATTATCTTTTTATAGTTTACTAGCAACAAAGCCCGTTCAAGGATGTTCTGCCGTCCTTTTGGTGGCATATTATTTAGGAGTAACAGTAGTGATTAGCAGGAAAGACACACTTCAAGATGGGAACACAATACTGAATGATGACCAAAAAACCAGACCAAATACAAAAATAACTCGTTTTGAACATCCGCTTAAATTTGTTCAGTATGGAAATGAGATTTAATTTTTCTCAGCTAGTGATTGGCTATAGGAGTCTGTTGAGTTTGAGGGACCAATCGCTTTTGAGGACCAGACAGACAACTGCCTTTTATTATAGATAGGGTGCATTCGTAACCACAAAACAGTGTAAGTCGAGACAGGTGTATCCCATGGACTCCCTGTACTGGACACTAAAAATTCATGTAAAAAAAAACAACTAGGCATTGGGAGAAAAAAAAATGTTAGTCAAGTCAAAGCTGAATAAGTAAATATTAACAACTAAAAGAATCGGGGGTATTTTAGGGGATTAATTTCATTAATCAACCTAACATTTTAACAAAGTGAAAACAGGGTTAGACTGCAGAGATTATGAAATGGAGAAAATAAATGTAGCACGCTCAGTTGATAGAAGAACTTACTTTTAACAGGTAAATATTTCGTGAGTAGAGCCTGAGTTCTTCGTATGATACACTTGTTTACTATTGACAGCAACTGGAAAAAACCAACCAACATGAAACATGATAAGTAAAGTCTTTTTAAAAAGGACTTATTGTGTATATGTAAAGCATTATGAACCATTTGATTACTTTGATAGATTACTCTGTACAATTACCTCTTGTAGTTTCTCCTCTCCCTTCTTATGATCGTCGTCAGTAGCATCAGCATCTCTTCCCCTTAATATTGGAGTTTCAAATTTTCGTTTAAATTCCTGAGCAGTTCCTAAGTTGCAAAGAGATTTTGATGAAATTTATGGCTTAACGATTCTCGGATACACAGCAAGCAATGTAAACAAACAAAGGAAGTAACTCTAATGTCTTAGCGTGACAAGTGCTGTATTGGACTGATTAAATATTTAAAAATGGGGTTCTCACGAAAGGAGGTCTATAAAGGCAATTAATATTCAATTATTAAACCAATCAGCACCACCCTAGATAATAAAAGGAATTGCTGACAAAATTCAAGCCTTTTCTCTGCCAAGCGCTGGGAGCAGTGATGGGAATATACCCCTTATCTGATAGGATTTTGTATTTCATTATTGGTTTAGAGAGGCCTGCGTATTTCATAACCAGATTCTAAGTAAGAGTGAACTCTAGCTTTATTTGCATCCTTGTACATTATGCAATTAACTGCAGTTAATTAATTATTGGTTTTCCATGTTTATAAAATAGTTAGATTATTTTACCCCACAGTCCGAGTGTGGTGCGTGGCCATGTTGGATATTTAAATCTCTCACATCTGCTTATTTATTATGTGTGATTTCATACGATCTCCATCTGGTAGATGGATAATGTAATATTTATGTAAGATAAATTGCATTAAATTATTGTCTCCGAAACCATGTATCAGGTGTTAACCAGATAGATCTGCACCCGTGGTAGTAGGATCAAACAACAGTATATTTTCATATGAATGTTATATTTCCTTTTGGCACCTTGCTCTTATATGGCTTGGTTGTCGAAGGGAAGATAAAATGCAGACTGATCAATAGAAAACTCCCTGAGCTTTAATTTTGTATTTTTAGTCTGGTTCCTGATGCACACGCCAGGTTCACCAAGCTACTCCTGCCTGCTACATGGGGTGTAGACTCGGAACTCCAGCCAGTACCACTGAGAATCGTCGACAACAGGATCATGACCCAGTCAAGTCATTTGGCTGCCAGGCCGGGTCAAGCGTCCACTACCCTCACTCATTCCTTTGGATATAATAGGACAAGAGGGAAATGATCTTCGCCATATTCGTCTAGGTGCTGATCAAGCATCCTATAGTGAGCCAGCAAAACCACCACAGTGTGTGTGCTGCAACAAGCCCTGTCACCAGGGATAATTTCATAGTCATTTGCTTAACTTTAAACGAGACACTGTTGCCTTAAAATATGGTTAAGGTAACGCCTTCCAGATACCAGGTCGTATCAAACACTACCTACTGTGTGAGCCCCAGATCAACACATCTGCTGGTCAAGCGGTATAAACTGGGCCAAGTGTGTCAAGAATACAGGTTACAGCCTGCTCAAGTACACACACAGGCTATAGGAGTAAAGGACACTGCATCATCTGCATACCGAGGGACACGGAGTACCAGACTGCCAGTGAGGCACACCATCAGTGGACTGTGCTCTTCCACTATATACTTTAAGTATTTCACAATATAAACATTAAGTTTATCAGCCAAGCATTAGCAATGATAGTGCAGGCCAAAACGGACCATTAAGATAGGTTACTTTAATTTGAATTAATTATTAAGATTTCAAGCATTGTACAAAGTGTAATTAAAATGTATTTAATTAAATTTTCATCCCCTTTAGTCTGTTGTTAATCATGTGAGTCGAGATCACTAAAGTGTATCGTTGGGTGTGTAAAGATAATTGTTATTATAAAAATCCCTAGACACAAAAGCCACACGAATCACATCTTCATCGCCATATTTTAAATATAAAATGATCCTTGCTCATTTTACACTAGATTATTTCTATAAGAGAATGTCAGCAAATCAAGTCAGAATGCTATAATTTATAATAAGGGAGTTAATCAAGCCCACCTAAAATTCCTCTGTTGACAAAATGAAGCAGACTGAAGTATTCGAGTAAATCATTCTGAATAGGGGTACCAGATAAAAGAATTCTCCTCTTTGCATTCAACTGAGTTAAGGCCTGATATGTCTGATTCTCAGAGTTCTTCAACCTGTGACCCTATATGGAGAATGAAGACTTAAATGAATCACTATATTTATATACAAGTTCAGACAATAGGAAGATCACTGGGAAAAAGTATGATAGTAATATGTAACATTGGAGATATTTTCAAAACCTATTTAAGCATAATTAAGAATCATGGATTTTACAAATTGTAGGCAACTTTGGGCCTGAACTTAGAGATATTATTATTATACATATTAAAGCATGTCCGAATTTCAGGGTCAGGATCCACTGTCAGATTGGTACCTTGCTTTACATAATTTCTGCTAATTCATCCCTTCTGCCCCATCATAAGAACAAAATGGGGGTGAGACCGCAAACAGGCTTATAGATTAGTAGATGGATACCATGTAAACAGGGTATGAGTGAGTCTGACAGGACATAACAAAACAGGAAACGTTTCAGCAAAGAGCCTTCCTCAATGGACAAATCGTGCACAAATAAAATGAATATAAAGAAATAAAAACTTAGCTGCAGTGAAGACAAAGAGAGCTCTTTGCCAAAACATTCATTGTTT
Source organism: Radix auricularia (assembly GCA_002072015.1). NCBI lineage: Eukaryota > Metazoa > Mollusca > Gastropoda > Lymnaeidae > Radix > Radix auricularia. The sequence continues at coordinate 1,106,682 of MUZC01004129.1, read as the reverse complement.
TGTTACATCCTGTCAGACTCACTCGTACCCTGTTTACATGTTACCCACCATAAGACCAGTGTTTAGAACCTCTAAATGAACAACCCTCACATAATTAATGGTCTCTCACAAAATAAATCTTTTACAAATTGTTTTCATAACAATATTAAAAGCCTTTGATGCCATACTATAAGAAAGGTTTAAACAACTAATTAATATGTGTTTATCCTACTCTTGTAATGAACTAACCAAACAGCACACACGTTAGAATGGTAATTACCTCATCACAAATGACTAGGCCCACTTCTCCTTTGTGTAAAACAGATGCATGGAGACGAAAGGTCTCATAAGATATGATCAGAACAGGAAACTGAATCCTCCTATTTTGTTGCTGCATAAAATGAACTGGAAATACAGTGGGTAAATCTCAAGCACAAATTTATGCAAAGCAGTTGTGAATAAAACATAACGAATTTAAATGAAAAAAGCGATGTGGTCATAATACATATGTAAGATCTAATGTTTACCAAGATTTCTATCAATTTCACTTTTAGTCCCAGAATCAATGGCCAGTGCTTGAATTCTTGTTCCCAGCCACTTGCCAAGTTCATTGTGCCAGTTCTGTCATGAAGAACACACATTATTTCAATTACACTCAGGATAAATATCGTTACGAAAATTGTTTTAAACTATATTGGCATTTTAATGGGAAGGTCAATTTCTGAACTGTTCAAAACTGTTTAATTTCAGTTGCACAAAATTTTAACCACCAAAAACTTTTTGACAAAATGAAAACTGTTTTGATATAGAATTTGTTAGGTTATTTAAATATAATTTTAATACTTGTGTAAATGTAGTTATCTGTACTGAAGAAGGCATAGCCGAAAGGTTTACTTTTGTATTAGTTAATTAATAAAGCTTCCATTTATAGTTTGATTACACAACTTTTTTGTGTATTTTGATTGGTACAAATGTTTATGAGAAGTACTCTAATGACTGGTACTAATGATGTTTATGAGAATGACTGGTGCTAATGTTTATGATTATGAGAAGTACTATAATGACTGGTACAAATGATTTGTATGAGCAGTACTCTAATGACTGTTACTAATGATGTTTATGAGAAGTACTATAATGACTGGTACAAATGATTTGTATGAGAAGTACTCTAATGACTGGTACTAATGATGTTTATGAGAATGACTGGTGCTAATGTTTATGATTATGAGAAGTACTATAATGAATGGTACAAATGATTTGTATGAGAAGTACTCTAATGACTGTTACTAATGATGTTTATGAGAAGTACTCTAATGACTGGTACTAATGATGTTTATGAGAAGTACTCCAATGACTGGTACTAATGTCATTCATTCATAATAATATCTTTTAAAAGACATAGAACTGACAGACACAGTGTAGAAAACAGACCTTGACTAAACTGCTCGGACAAACAATGATGACCTTGGTCACGGTTGGACAGCAGTCTGGACTCTGACGCTGAAGCAAGAATTGAAGTTTGGTCAAAATTAAATGACTACATTTGAAATCAATCAACCAGATTTTAGATGATGAACATATTACAAGACATGTTTTGTTGATATGCTGGTTTACATCACAATGAAAAGACAATTTATACTACACCTAGTGTCCTAAACAACGTTTGACCACACTTACTAAAAGTGTCTTGAAACCGGTTAGGCAATACTTACTAAAAGAGTCCAAATTAAAGTGACACATTGCAGAGTTTTTCCTAGACCCTTTAAGAAAAAAATGAAACCTTTTCTTAATATTTGATTGTTGGTAGTGACCTAATGGGTAGATATTATTTTTAGGGAGTTGATTAATAAATGAGTTTCATGACTGATAAGGATAAATTTAAAACATGCCTTAAGATTTTAACTAGTATTACAAACCATTTCATCCGCCATGATACATCCATAATTGTTTTCAATCTGGCTGCCGGTGACACAGTCGTACATAAACTTTACTCCCTGTTGAGTCAATAAAAACTAAAGGTATACTCTAGAAAATTACAGGAAAAAAAAAGCCTATTATAATTGCACATTAAGTTGAAATTTAACTGGGGGTATTTAGTCGATTGTTCTCTCGTTCATTATATGTAGCTTTCACTTTCTTCTTATAAATTGAATAGTTTTGTGTTGATCATATTATCTGTATAATGTGCTGGACAAGTTGAGCCCATATTGTGCAGCACAAGTTGAGTCCATAATGTGCAGCACAAGTTGAGTCCATAATGTGCTGGACAAGTTGAGTCCATAATGTGCTGGACAAGTTGAGTCCATAATGTGCTGGACAAGTTGAGTCCATAATGTGCTGCACAAGTTGAGTCCATAATGTGCTGCACAAGTTGAGTCCATATTGTGCTACACAAGTTGAGACCATAATGTGCTACACAAGTTGAGACCATAATTTGCCAGTTGAACTCAGGTGTGATTAACCCTTAGCATTCTTTGATCAAATCTTGTTGCTGACAATTAAAGTCCTTAGACTATTAGCATACACTGTCAGGTGATACATTATATAATTTTAGCTTCATCTTGGCAACAAAATCTTACCTCTCTTTGATGTGGTCGAAGAACTTTACATAAAATTGGATCAACTACTACATGAACCGGCAACTTGTCTCTGAAAGAAGGCAAAGAAAAGATCAAAATAACAATGAATGGTTAAAATGAACATTTTTATGAATGTTGTAAAAAGTGAAAGACCAAAGACAAGATAATTGGTCAAACTTACATGTCAGTCTTCATCTGTTCATGGGCAGACAATTCTGGTGGGGCATACAAAACAAGAGCTCCTTCCTCAAATGGATCGTGCAGAGGTTGCCGAGCCCCTTGACGGCGAACACCCAGGGCTCTGTTGAAAACAAGACCTACATAGGAATAAAATAATTTTTCCCATAAACTTAGAGAATTGTGTACGAAACAGAAAATACATTTTCACCATTTATTGACAAAGAAATGTATTCAATAGCCAGCAGATAGCCCTTTACTATTTATCTAGTAGTCTATTTAGAGTTAGAGTGAAGGTAAAAATTATCAGGCTGTGTATTGATCTGATAGGATGTGTATTGATCTGATAGGATGTGTATTAATCTGATAGGATGTGTACTGATCTGATAGGATGTGTACTGACTGATCTGATAGGCTGTGTATTAATCTGATAGGATGTGCATTGATCTGATAGGCTGTGTACTGATCTGATATGATGTGTATTGATCTGATAGGCTGTGTACTGATCTGATAGGATGTGTATTAATCTGATAGGATGTGTACTGATCTGATAGGATGTGTATTGATCTGATAGGATGTGTATTAATCTGATAGGATGTGCATTGATCTGATAGGATGTGTATTGATCTGATAGGCTGTGTATTAATCTGATATGATGTGTATTGATCTGATAGGATGTGTATTGATCTGATAGGCTGTGTATTGATCTGATAGGCTGTGTACTGATCTGATATGATGTGTATTGATCTGATAGGATGTGTATTGATCAGATATGATGTGTATTGATCTGATAGGCTGTGTACTGATCTGATATGATGTGTACTGATCTGATAGGATGTGTACTGATCTGATAGGATGTGTACTGATCTGATAGGCTGTGTACTGATCTGATAGGATGTGTACTGATCTGATAGGATGTGTACTGATCTGATAGGATGTGTACTGATCTGAAGTTCATTTCTGTATCACTAATTAGTGACATCCACTTATGCAATAGTTAAGGAAAAACCATATAGTACATAGGCATCCAATTATGCAATATTTTATGACCATCCATACAGTTCATAGGCATCCACTGATACAATAGTTTGGGACCATCCATATAGTTCATAGGCATCCACTGATACAATAGTTTGGGACCATCCATACAGTTCATAGGCATCCACTGATACAATAGTTTGGGACCATCCATA
>MUZC01004129.1:1083463-1099660 GCA_002072015.1 Radix auricularia | reverse complement strand
TATATATATATATATATATATATATATATATATATATATATATATATATTTTGAAATGACATTTTGTTTGGAGATTTTTATTTACAGGTATTACAATTAAGAATTTATTAATAGATATTAACTTCATTTTGTTTTATTACCTTGATAATTAGGTAAAGGAACTTTAAATGGCTTTGACAAAATCTTTTTTATCAGTTCTTCCTGTAGATAAAAGGAAAAACATGAAATTTTTAATCAAATACTGAATTTAAATAAAATAAAAGAGATAGATCAAATATTAATGTTTAATGCCAAAAAGCGCTGTAATGCGCGCCTTGTCTCTTATACCAAAGCGCTCTAAAGCGTGCCTAGATAGAGCTCCCTTTAGTAATGAAATCATAGAAATTCTTCATTTAGTGAGAGAAGCTTTAGTAGACTGCCGGAAATGGAGGCGGTTGACTTTGCTAGTGTTATCGTTCAATTCGCTGCAGTTTTTACAGGTTTTTTTTTTGAAGATGTGATTTTGCTTTACCCTTTTTTAAAAATAATAGTACAGGTAAAAAATAGTATTAAACTCAAGACAGTCTTTTGGATACATAAAATAACCATTCTTATCCTAAAAGATGACGTCAGTATGACAATAATAATACAAATAAATTTTCAGATATTTTTTAAACGTCAAAACCAGTTGATTGCAATAAACGAGAAATCCTTACGGGAATGAGGCAGAAGTTTATCAAAAACGTTATGGGGCATTAAACGCTAAGATACAATTGAAACTCTCTGAAACATAATTTTAATTTATACTTACGTGAGACAAGGAAATATTTTCAGGTTTAATTATTGCTAGGGGTTGACGATATGGTGACATGTGTTCTTGTTGGCTGTATATTGGACTTGCTTTGTGGCGTTTGACCTAGAACCAAAGATAATATATGTTTGAGTACAAAACAACAAAACTTTATGACGTGAAAGCAGCCAGTTAAAGATACTCTCTCACCTCAACATCAAGCAATCTTAATATTAATAATAGTGTAACAATTATTCTTATTCAACATCCAAATTCCAATTCACATGTCTATAAAGTCATACATGACTCATGACGAAGCGAACTCTCCTCTATAAAAATGTACAAACAAAATCAGGAACATCTTTGAAGTCAACAACCAAAAAACAAAATACATGACCCTAGAAAGAGAAGAAATGACAGGTGAAGATATTAAAATTAGGAACCAGTCTTTTGAAAAAGTACATCACTACATCAAAGGAATGAATTAATTTTAGAAATCAACGAAAGAATATCAGCCAGAAATAGAGCATACTTTAGTATGGCAGAAAATCCTCAAAAAACAAAAACATTACAAGGGAAACAAAGAAAACTCTTTATAAAACAGTCATCAGACCAGCTGAAACATATGCAAGTGAAACTTGGACCTTAACGAAAACTGCAGAAAATTGATTAAATACATGGGAGAGGAAAGTTCTCAGGGAAATATATGGACCAACAAAGGATGAGTTCGGATGGAGGATAAGAACCAACCATGAACTATACAGTCTATTAATTTATTAATTAATAAACTGACTTTAATCAAAAAGATCAATACAACTAAATTATTGTATCCATTGAACAAAATTTATTGTTATTCAAAATCTAAAGCATACTCCATTTTTTTTTCCAAGCTCTGTATCAGTGTCAACGCATCTCTTTTGAACTATCTGTCCTCTCTGACTTGGTGCCTGACTTCTCCTCTGCAAGAACATTATCAATGAAAAGAGTGTAAGATATAATAAATACTTTTCACAAAGTAATGAATCTAATTAAAAACTGGGACCTGATGTGCAATAGTTCAAACCCAGAATAAAATAATTAACATCTAAACCTTTAGAATAACAAAATTTACAAACATCTGAAAACATTACATAATACCAGTACAACAGTATGGAAATCTATTCATAAAAACAAAAAAAAATGTAAAAAATTACTTTTTTAATTTATCTTGCTTCATAATTTTTAATCAGTGTTTTGAGTTAATTATTTTCTTAATCAAGTATGCACAATAAAATAATTAAAAATTATTTAATATGCATTAAGCAGAGAAAATAGTGGAGAAATGTACATGAGACTTTGAAATTAATTAACCAAAGGATTTTAAATGAACTTTTTTCAATATTGTTTATTTTCTAAATTTTGGTTTTAAATTGTTATCTTGAAATGATTTGACAATGATGATAATATTTAATTTTCAAAGAATGAGCACTAATAAAATCCTGATTAAAGCAATTCTTTTTTTGGAAAAAATTTTTTATAATGTTGCTCCTTCTAAACAGAAGTTAATAAAAAAAAAAAAACCCCAAAAAAACAACATGTTGGTGTTTGTTGTCTATGGTTTCTTATCGAGACTTCACCGCCAACTTGAGTACATAGATTGAACACAAAGTCCTTGTACTAAAAGCAATCTTCATTCACACGAGTCTTCACTTGTAACATATGTACATCTCTATTAATAGTAGTACAACTCCGTGCACCTTAACTTCAAAATGTAACAGCCCTCGGTCCAACAGACCAACCCTTGGCAACGCTAAGCCTCATGTCCCTCTTGTGTTCACTTGTCCTGTGTTCACCTGTGTGCCCCGTCGACTTGTCTTCCTACCACTCAGACACACCCGAGTTATATCCCCGTGGGCCTGGACTGACCTTGCATGGACTCTGATCCATGCCCCCAAGAGAATCTCGCTCACAAAACATCATCCACATGAGCTTGTGTCCACGCAGACACATCACTTTAACAAACAGTGATTCTCATAACCCTGACAATGATTATCAAATACTACCCTCACTTATCAAGCAAAACATGTTAGTTATGATTTGAGGGGTGAGCTAGGCATTTGGAAATCTCAACAGACATAATGAAAATGAAAGCAAAATTATAACCAACAACAAATCTACCCATAAGCTGAAATTGTGAACAGAAAGTCTTTAAAAACTGAATTACCTCCCTTTTCTGAACATACATCTTGACATGATTAAAGTTAAGTTTACATCAATCTTAGATTACAATTAAATAAAAAAATATTTTTTATTTAGAAGTCCAATTCGAATCAAAATCTGACTTTTACATAAGTATAAAGACATTTTTAGTAATATGGACGATGGACTGAGATTATGTGTTTAATAACAGCCATTTGCAAACATGCTTCTGGGGCAAACAATATGTTTACCCTTTTATTTTTTATTATATCAAGAGAGAAAAAACATATAAAAGCCTTTTCTAGCCATACCTCTTGACAAAAGTATAAAAACTGTACAATAAAATTAGTCGGGGTAAACTATGTTCCACTTAGACTAACTAGCACTCTCTAAGCATAAAGTGAACATACTTTTCAGAGGTAGCAAACCCCAGACATTTTGACTACTTGGTTAGCAAGTAAAACCATTTCTGTGACAAAATACCTTACATTAAAATGGAATTTTTGGCAGTCCTCTCAATTCCAGACTCAAATTATTCTACGCTAAGAAGGGGACGAAACAGATAGTACATGAAAGTATGGTATTTATTGATAAAAACTAAACAAGTGATACATATTGTCCGATAACCATTCATTAAATACTAAATATTGTAATTATCACACAGCATTTCCAAATAGCTGCTGAAAACATTCTGCTTGTGACTGTTGCGCCCCTGAAAGGCCAACGAGTAGCTTGCAAACAGAGCTCGACTTGAACCACTCTGATACTGGAGTTTGTATTTGGCTTGTATCCATAGTCCTTCGATAGTTTGAGTTCAATTCCTGCTAGTTGCGCTGCAGGTAAAACATTGGGAGTGTAATATTTATCGGAGCGGCTGGTCTACCTGCCATAATTTGTTGTTATTTATGAAATTACGCTGAATTATGTACTGATTAACTAAATAGTAATCGATAATTCATGCAAAATAATTTGGAATGGGATTTGGAGGATTGACAAATTTTTAAATAGTTGTAAATTAACAATATGTTATATATGTCTCTTCTTAATGAACACGACAACAAAATATCAAAAGCTGAAAAAATGCCTTAGAAATAAATAAGACTTAAAAATTAGCTCTGTATGTAGTAGCTAAAATACAATGAACAATGACAATATATAATAATAATAATAATAATCATAATGCATTTAATAAATTAAAGTTCTCAAGAGAAAATTAAGGTAAAATGCCACATAACATTCCCTTGTTACGTGACTGCAATCTTTGTTGCTATGCAGCATGCAACGTTACAAAGAAATAGGATAATTCAACAATTAAAATTCTAAAACTAAACGTAAAACTAACCCTAAATTCACAGACGTCTGGAAGTATTTCGGTAGCATTCTGTAGTTTATTTATTATTTTTTTAGTCTACTTCCTGTTTCAAAGTTGCAGCTCTCAATTATTTAAAAATGTACCCCTCGGCTACATTTTTATTTAATATTTCTGTAGTCTGTAGCTTTGCTTATAGGGCCTCAAACTATATAAATAAATGTTTAAGATGTAACACTTTCAAAAAATTAAATTGTGTGTGTCTCCTAACCTCAATTTTGTTGTAGACTAAATTATAATAAATAAACTAAAAAATACTACCAAAATAATTCCGGACGTCTGTCTCCTTCCCTACCATTCACAATTATACTAAACCTAACCCAACCCTAAGCCTAAATTAACAAATAAAAATTTAAAAACTAAACCTAAATAACAAAGGAAGAGAACACAGAGTTAATTGCTATATTTTATTATTATAACATAAGTTTAAGCCTTTTGGGAACGGCAGGTCGGATTTAGCCAAAATGCCCAAAATTAAATTTCACTGATTCACTGTGAAATAATAATAAATAATATAATTTAATATACGTCCACGTATGTTGTATTATAATTATACTAGGATTACCAAAAAGAATTTACTTTAAAATAAGATTTCAGATTAGAGATATCATAGTGGCTAGTGGAGAATTTGAATTATTTTTTAAGTTATGAATTTAATTACATTAAAGTTTACGGAGTGTCTACTGCTACGACAAAGTAACGGCAGACAACCCGCGCGGATGTGGTTGGTGCTACGACATGTCGTAACGCCAGCAACATCCGCGCGGGTTGTCTGCCGTTACGACATGTCGTAAACAATTTTCTGTATTTCAATTATGCTATTACTAATACTTACATACTAAACTATAGTTTTCATAATGAAATATCATGATCACTAGACAAGCTTATTAATGAATTTTAAAGGTTTTAAAAAAAATCTAGATTGAGCCATTAAATGAAAAAAAGTTATAAATTTAAAAAATTACACTTTCTCATCAGCTTCGCTAGATCAAGTGATAGTCCGGTTGCTTCGGAAATGATATGACACTGTTGATAGCAGGATCGAATCCCGGTGCCGTCGATCCCGCTGCCGTCATGTTCTTTTTTTAAAATTTCATTTATTATTATTTTTTTAAAAATCATAATGAGTATGCTGATAATTTTTGTTATTATTCTGAAAAGCAGATACGTTGAATAAATCTGTTAAAATAAAAATATTTAGATTTTAGACCAGTCGTAACACTAGCCAATCCACATATGCTTGGCTAGCGTTACGACATGTCGTAACGCTAGCAACATCCGGTCGGGTCGTCTGCTGCTACGACAGTCGTAAAAATGTGATATGTGCTTACTTACAGTTACGACTAAAGCTGTATTTAATTATGCTAATACTACTAATTTTTTTTCTTTTGATTCGCCGCGAGTTGACACTCAGTCGGCATCACCAATGAAAAAGGTGAGGCGTGAGTTTAAAAAATGACTATAAACCATCACTGTTACTGTTACTTAATTGTTTGAAAGATATTTTTGAAAAATTCTCTGAATTGAAGGCATCGCGAAAAAGTGCTGAACGCAAGCGGGGGAAGCGGGATTTGAAGCCATTGTCAGACGAAGGAGGCATAGCGCATCATGCNGCTGAGAAAACGGACACAAACAGCAGCACGAAGTTTAATGGGAAAAAAAGGCGAGTAAACGAGGAGTCCTGTGCGGTTGTTATTACCTGCCCCCCCCCCCTCAATAGTAATAGTATTAGTAATAGAGTGAAAATGAGGTATAAGGATGAATGGAATGGTTTCCTGTGACAAGTCTGCACACGGCACATTTTATTCCACACGAAACGAATTATTTTAGGCCTACATTCTTGCGATTGTGCACGAATCAGTTGCTTGAGAATTTTTATTTACGGCTTTAGGCTTTGGCTTTACGGTATACTAAATTTTAATGCATCTGCATCACTTACACAAGTATACTATAGTATAGCAAAATTGGCTGATATATTTATAATCGGTAGACCAATATTAAAATTAAATCTATTTAAATAATTTATTTAAATAAATTTAGATTTTAGAATTAATACACACACAAATAATGTCGTATTATAAATTATAATATATTATATATGCGTATACAATATAAAGAAGAGTTTGTTAAGATTTAATTCTTTCCAGGTGTTAACTGCAAAGAGTGACTAAAACTAGTCATAGCAGAAGTTGCGTATGTCGTAGCACTAGTTTCCTGACTAGCGCTATGACATGTCGTAACGCTAGCAACATCCGACCGGGTCATCTGCTGTTACAACAATCTTGTCGTAACGCTAGCAACATCCGACCGGGTCGTCTGCTGCTACGACAAAATTGTCGTAGCGCTAGCCACATCCTAAAGTTTAATATAATTAAATTCATAACTTAAAAAAATAATTCAAATTCTCCACTGCCACTATGATATCTCTAATCTGAAATCTTATTTTATTACTAAGCTTAAAACTTAGACTAAACTGACTAAAATAATAATATAACTTCACTAACACTTTCAGGTCACTTTCACTATCTATACTATGTTACTATTGTTACACTTGCCTTGGTTTGATAGTTTGAGTTTGACTGATTACATTAACCACCTCAACCAAAATTCCTAGTTTACCAACGTAGACTATGTCATAGGAGCAAAGTATTAATAATAAATCGACTGCTTACCATATCAATGTCATGTATGAAATATCAAGCAGTCTAATTTTCTTCCAGCCTATTCTTCTGTCTTATTTGTTTTGTTATTACCGGTACAAATATTATTACATAGGCTACATTTGTAAATAGCCGCCATATGTAATATTTGTTTTTCCGGGTCAAAGAACCTGTGTACCAGAAATATTAGGAGGGAAAATTGTGAATATTGTGATGCAATCAAACGGATTATATTTGATTATATTTACATCACGTTTATTCAAATAGGACTGAATTAATCGCTTGACAGACATCTATTATAGGGATTACATTTGCCTTTGGTTTAATTTTAGTTTAAATTAATTTAATATTGTTAAAGGCAACAGTAAATTATTCAACCTATGTTGTGGCCAATCATAAACAACCAGGAGACGTGACCGTCTTTATTTATAGAAGGGCACTGTGCGAGTTTCTACGAGACTTCCGACGCTAAATGTGGGTCATTGAGGGAGAGTAGAAATGGTCAAGTTGTGAAAATTAAATTTCAGAATTTGACCATTTCATGGATGTGTTTGTAGAGTAATGGAATTATGGCTCTTAAGTTAAAGTTGCACAGCCCAGTGGGGGCAGATCCCTTGATATTAAAATGGCCAGTAGCAACTTCGGTAAGTAATATACATTCATTCATTATCTTTGGCTTTTCTGTCTCCTCTTGATCTTGCTTGCAGCCGCAGCTGAAAATTCTACTTCTTACTCTCATGTCTCATTAAGGAGTTTGGATAAATAGTAAATTATTTTAAGGTAGAAGTACTGAAGTAATGACCTCCCAGCCATGAGTTAAAATTTTATATTTTTAATAAGATTAGTTAAATTACTTAACTCATTACTCATAAGGCATAAGGGCTTTTAAATTCACTATTAAATCCTGATCAGTGGTCAGGATTAAGTTTAAGTTAAGAATGGTGAATGTGAATGGATGCCGGGGATTTGCTGAATAATTAATAATCGCTGGTCCAGTGGTCCAGGGAACTGATGACACTAATAGTTATAATTTTTAAAAATCTATTAAGTCTATTATAATTATAATCATCAGCTTTTTCAGATGAATGGTTGGTCTGAGAGAAGTTATATTGTTGGCTTGTGGCTCAAATCCTAGTACGATTTATCTTGTGATTGTGTGTTTAAAAAAACAACAACACACAATGAGGGTGCTTGCAAACTCTCAAGCAGGCTCATGTTTCCTAGAAAATTTTTATTATTTTCCCCCATGCCTGTCTTATCTATTTTGCTAGTCACTTTTACAAACTCTCACTTTTATGCTATACATAATAGTCACATGCTTTTGCATTCTTTAAATTAACTAAATGGCGTTATGTTAAGCACAGGTGCAATGCTAGTTTTGGAAAGAATAATAATTAGCCTACAACTATGAGTTAGAACATTTCCTCCTAATAAAATTAAAGCAACATTCTTGAAATATTTGACTGATCAAAATATACAAGGAGTTGATTGACATGAGTGACCTGGTTATTTTGTGTTGTTGCCATGTTAGTTTATTAAATTTGCATAGCTATTCACTTGTCAAGTGCATACATTTTTATTTTTGCATACTTGAGGGAATGATTGAGTTATGTTTGATGTTTTAAAAAAATGAAGTCATTTGTTACACAGAACAGCCTTGTGATTTCATTATAGTCCATGACACCCAAGAGAAGCAGTTTTATTTTTTATAATTATTCATATGACTCATGTTTCTTATGAATCTTATTCCTAATCATCACACACTCATTTTAACAAAACTTTTTCAAAATTGAAGTTTTGCAATGAATTAAATCTTTTGTAACACTCAGTAAGTGGTGCAAATATTGATAAAAATAGTAATTTACAACTATGTCACTGAACTCCCAACTTCTTTTACTGAGTACCTGGCTTTCTGATTTCATCTTGCTAATGTTATGGCCCAAAAAACCCCCCAGAAATTATCATTGATCACATCTGAAATTTTGTGTAATATAGAGTATAGATGTTGATCTAATATTTGTAACCAGTTATGCAGATGCACCCCTCCCTCCTATAATCTTCCACATGAATAGATACTTCTTTTTGTGTGTGTATACATGCTAACCTGTACAGTCATCTATACTTTGTACAGGTCAGACTATGGGCTTTATGATTTTTTAAAGATGCATAATCATACAGTATACATTATAGGTTATAAACAAATGGATTTAGAACAGGGGTGGGCAAACTGAGTCCCACTGCGGAGTTCTTTGCGGCCCGCTGCAATATAGAAAAAATCGAATAAACACAGATGTTTGTGCTTGAATTGAGGGTACATTCTGATTAGGTGCAACCCCTTGATGTTCCATTTCTAACTAATTAACTAATGCGGCCCTCACACTAAAAAGTTTGCCCACCCCTGATTTAGAATATACTCTGACAAAATTATCTTAACTGGTGGTACATAAAAGCTGAAATCCTCTTAATATTTCTCAGTTCAAAATGGGATTTAATCTAAATTCTGAAAATTGTTGGTTACATCAGTTTGGAGACAAGGCAGCCCAAATGTATAATGTGTCACAAAGTTAAAACTGAAGTCTGTTACAAAGCCTAGCACAATGAACTGATAAGTCTCTTACTGGATCCCAATTTCTACTACTACTAAGAATAAAAATAATAATAATTGCTACTGACATTTAAAAAAGGTTATGTTTTAAAATGATTTATGCTTATGCAAATGTTAACTTGTTTAAATTCACACTGTTCAGGCATATCAGCAAGGAAATGTGTGCATACATTCAAAGCATTGATGGTTAATAATTAGGGCTGTTATTGATTAATTTAAAATTAATTGTTAACTTTTGAAAAATTACCGAATAATTAATCGATAATTTTGATTAAAGCTAAAAAGATAAATGACATCATTAAACTGAAAATTTCAAGGGAAGTAACAAAAACAGGCAATTCACATTTTTGTTATTTAGATATAAGTATTTCAATATAATGTCAATGAATTAAAATTTTGTTATTGTTTATTAGGTAAAAACAATGTTTAATACTTATATCATTTTCCTTATAAAAACAGCTTATTGTAAAGTTTACACTTTAAAAATATATTTTTTTATGGAGAATTTTGTATTTAAAAAAAGAAACTATTTTTAATTATTAATAATTATTTATTGATAAATCAGTAATATCATTGAAAAGATTTTCCATAATTTTAATCACTATTTTATCGATTAAAATAGTTTTAATCGACAATTTTTTTTTTACAGATTAATTGAGAAATTAATTGATAATTTCCCCAGCCCTATTAATAATAAAAGGATTATGTTTAAAAAAAACATTGGGACTGTTTTGCATGGTGTTGTTATATCATGTTGTAGGGACTGAAATAGAGTTTTTGGCTCTAACAGTTTGGGATACATGCTTTTATTACACATGCAGTGCCAACTTCACTGGTTAGGGCACGTCATGCACATTCTAGACATTGCCTCCCAAAGAGGCTCTTCTATGGCCAGCTCACTGGTGGGCAGAGAGCCCACGGGGGTCAAAGGAAGTGCTACAGTGATATCCTCAAAATGGCACTGAAGGCGCATGACTCCTGGGAGTCAGCATGCAAGTCTCCTGATGCTTATGATACGGAACTGCTTAGCAGTCTGTGTGGCAAACAGACAAATAGGTGCCAAGTCCAGACAGCAGGCCTGGAATGATCGCTGATGCAAGAATAGGGCTAATAAGCCACCTAAGGACACACAAGGCTCCCAAAGCATTTGAATAATGTGATGAGAATGGTCCTCATCGATCTCGAGATTAAACAACACATTATTAGAAATTCAGCTGTCTGTTACATCTAAGAATTAGAAACTGTTTTATGTGTAGATTCTTATATTTTGATGTGTCGAATGTTGAAAAGGAATCACAATCAATCATGTGGATGATATATGTTATAATATTGAATAATAATTATTTAAAAAAAGATGTTTACCGTAAATTGAAACAGGTTATGCAATATTTTATGTTTTGAACATTGTGTAAGAGAGATCATGTGAGGTACTAAGATTTTGTTTATTTCTCTTTCAGGAGGGCAAAGAAGGCCCAGAAGAAATTGTAGATACTATAAGGTAAGGCTTTCAGCTTGTGTAATTTTTAAGCTTAAATAATTGCTTTTGTATGCTTACTAGCATATGATTTTTAAAAAAAAATAGCAATATTTTTCTTGCTAAACTCAAAGTAAAATATTCTTTTACCAGAACTTGAAGATTTAAGTTAGACAAATATGGTTAAATTACACTGCAACCCTATGTTCTGTTTTTATCTACTTGTAATTATCATAGTAAATTTATAAAAAAAATAATAAGAGCAAAAAAACAAGCACGCATTTCTTGGTTAAATTCTAGATAAACTAGTTGGATGAATTATTTGTCTATTAATCAAAGGGTCTCCAAACTTTTTTGCCAAAGGGCCGTATTAACTGTTAAACAGCAGTTTTGTGGTAAACTATAGGTAAAAAAGGTCTCCTGGGGCTGGATGAGAGTGCCTTGCGGGCCGTAGTTTGGATACCTCTGGTTTAAATCATTATTGAGATGCTAAACTTTACAACCCCTTACAGTACAGAAAAAAAGAAGACGGCAATAACCTCTGTCTTAATGGCAAAAAAATATTTTAAGCAAAGATTCATCTTTTGTATTGACTGGCCAACATCAATGTCTTGACATGATTCTTACTAATTAATTTGTGTTTTATTTCTAAATTAGAATTAATTGCCTTATGTATAATTACTAATTTACTGCTATCCTCTAGTGTTTCAAGGTTTAATGATTTAACTAATGGTGTTACTCTTGTCAGTTTTGAAAATTCTCCAGTATGTTTCAAGGTTTAATGATTTAACTAATGGTGTTACTCTTGTCAGTTTTGAAAATTCTCCAGTAATGAATCTGGCAGCTCTTTTTTGAATTTGTTCTACTTTATCAATATTTCCTTTGGTGTATGGGTCCCATACAGAAGGTGCATATTCTAGTATAGGTCTCACCAGGGTGAGGTAGCATTTTAGTTTTATATCTTTTTTACATTTGTAAAAGTTTCTTTTTATAAAACATAAGGTTTTGTTTGATTTTTTAAATAACTTCATTGACATGGGGGATGCATGATAGTCCTCATTTATTATGACTCCTTAGTATTTTGCATCTTTAGTTTTGGTTAGTTATTTTCCATGAATGAAATATTTTGAATTTATTTGTTTCGTTTTCTTTGTTACTCTTGGCAGTTGACACTTTTCTGGATGGAAGGACATACTCCAGTTAGTTTCCCATTTTATTAATTCATCTCTAAGTCTTTTTGTAAAATTTTGCTATCTTGTTCTAACTTTATTGTTCTATAGATTATACAATAATCAGCACATAACCTGAATTTTGTTCCTGTTGAGATATTATTGGGTAAATCATTTATATAAATTAAAAATAGTAAGGGACCTAGCACAGTTCCTTGTGGAACTCCTGAGTTAACTTTTATTGGTGCTGATTTAGATCCATTAATTATTACAGTTTGCTCCCTACCCAATAGGAAGTCTTGGATCCAGTGATGTGAGGGACCTGAGATTCCAACGTGTTTTAAGCATCTATATCTCTTGTCTTACTAATATTTTTTAGCCCATGTTGTCAGTACATTTTAAGTTTGAGAAAATTGAAATTCCTTTGAGAAATTTGTAAAATAATGTGCATAAATTTGTTATAATTCTAAGTATTTCTAAGGTGGCATAGTTGAAAAAAATGTGAAATGGATTGTGCAGAATGTTATAAATAGCCTGTCCTCGACTTGTTTGGTAGTTGAGTGAGGCTTATTTTAAATATTTTATCTTCAATTAAAATTTTAAAAAATTTGGAAAATCACCCCCCCCCCCATTTGCCCTCCTCACACACGCACTCACCAATCAATTAGTAGATAAACAGCTTGCATGAAATTTTAAAAAATTTACTACCACAGATATACAAGCAGAATGTTTAAAGTCGTTTTATTTCTAACAGTGAAAATATGAAATATGAGCAAACGTTTTTTTGTCTATGGCTCTGCAATGTTATTGAATAGTTGTCTTTGATCATGTAGAATCGTGACTTTAAAATTTGATCAAATAGGATTTGATTTCAGTTAACTGGCCAATTATTTATTCCAGCCTAATCTAAAATTGATTGGTAGATATGCTGAAAATGATAGAATACAAGATATACAGTATCAGATACCTTAGATCTCTCTTGATGTTTTTTACCATGTGTGTTTTTAGAGGATTAGAAGTCTTTGTTTTGAATTAAAAATATTAAACAACATTCTTTTGATAACTTTCGGTTACGTCCAACTCAATAACTTAATTAGAATTTTTGTTCGTGGCAAAATTACTTAGTCATGTTGGACTGATGACCAATGAACTCTTTAACTTAAGGAAATCTAATGTTTGCCTATTACAAGGTGCTCTTTTTAAAAAAATAAAAAATCAGAGACATAACGTCACGTTTATGAAAGTGATTTCCCCATGATTCCCCAAGCTCATTGATTTCAAATACACTTAAAATGTTCATACAAATAGTCTTGTGACCATTGCTGTCAGACATGCGTTGATAGTGAGGTGGTCTCATACGCTGACAACTCAGCGCCTCAACACGCTGGTCAGTCAAACGCTGACAACTCAGTGCCTCAACACGCTGGTCAGTCAAACGCTGACAACTCAGTGCCTCAACGCGCTGGTCAGTCAAACGCTGACACCTCAGTGCCTCAACTCGCTGGCCTGTCTCTGGTTCGTTGACAAGCTAGCGGCCCAACAAAACATTCCAGGAGCTGAAGGTTGGCTGATCCTGAAGTCGCGTGGATGTGTGAGTGTTGGGGTGGGGGTGGGCGAGGTGGTCAGGCTCTCCCCGCTCTCAGAAAGCGGTTATCGATTTTCTCAGGGATGTCGGTCGATTCAATACTGTAGCTCTTCTAGTTTTGCCTTGTCAGCGATTTAATCCCAAATCTGGACACTGGCACGATCACATACACCAAAGTCAAGCATTGGATGCACACAAAATATTTTAATTCAATATCCACCCAATAGCAACAATCAATGTCTTACGCTACCCATCTATTGTTTTCCTTATGACGACTCCATCCGCTGATTACTAATGTTCCTAGAAAGGTCTGTAGAGCTCAGGTGTTTCCCTCCATGCCATCATCTCGACACACGACCAACCGTGTGCACCGAGACCTGCCTTTATTTCTTAAGATACTTGGGTTCATCTCTTTGTCTCACCGCACCACTGCCTACGCGTGCAACTAAATCGACAGTCTAAACCTGGGTGTCTCAATGTCATTTTGGCCATGCGTTTGATGTTGGTTCATACCATCATTTTTAGATTCATCTTAAGACAAAGCAGTGGATAAATTGTTTATTTTACTAACAAACAAACAAAAATGATTTTTTTTTCTAAGGCACCATTTATATCTTCGTTTGACCAGTTGCTTAAAGAGCTGTTCAACGAAGCCGAGAAAGTTTATTTTATTTATTTGTAAAGTAGTTCAGAGGGTCTTGTTCCCTTACTGAAAACACCGAGTTATTGATTTTCACGTTTGGCCAGAGACTTAATTAAATGTCTTTGTGATTTTTTTATATGTCAAGTAATCAAAGCAGTCAGGCAGCACAGACGTACATTTACATTCTACGAACTCCTGCGTCAGCTATTCACTGAAAGACACCTTCCAGGAAATGAACATTTAGCAATAGGTAGATATTCTTATCGCAATGTGAATGTTGTAGATACCAACGCCTGGAGTGTTGTAGATACCGTCTGTCAACATGGATCATTGGTTTGTGTGTACACACAAGCTGAGACAATGTACACGGAGGTGGTGCGTTATGCATTGCCTTACTGGAGGAACTTCCCGTAACGACCATATTGGTTCTCTTGATGACATTTCTGTACTGCTAACAACCCGATCCTGATTCCCCCCACCCCACCCCACAGTGTCGGCTTTCTTTTTTCTCGTGTTGTTCCGAGTCAAATATTCAACACTGGAAGTTTGTTAAGAGGGAGACGGGATAGTAATTGGACGCAAGTCGTAGATATCACTTGGCCAAGAGTTGAGTTTGTATTAGAGATGGGTGGTTAGATGCTAGTCGTAGATATCACTAAGCTAAGAGTTGAGTTTGTATTAGAGAAAGGTGGTTGGATGCTAGTCGTAGATATCACTTGGCTAAGAGTTGAGTTTGTATTAGAGAAAGGTGGTTGGATGCTGGTCATGAGTGGGAAATACCGGTGCATGAAAGTCGCGATTATAAATACTTAGTTAAAAAATTAAATTTAGAAATATGTATTTAAAAAAAACAACTTTTGTTTGACCTACTTAACTGGGTGAATAACTATTTTTTGTGTGACCTCCTTTACCAGATAGTTATTATGACAAGGTACAGTTTTTGGTGTAATTAGTAGCTCTGGTTGTGTGACCTACTTAAATTATAGGTCATAACATTGGCTCGCTCGTTAGGTTTCCACAACAACCTTCTTGACTGATATGTGATGATAATCACGACAGTGTTAACACTCACTATCCGGACGGTCGATGGGACATGGTGCGGAAAACCTGTGTGTAAGGATTTCCTTCAGCTTTAATGGCTTTTATGGTTTAAAATAAAATGCCTTAGTAGGTTGTCGTACCCCCCCTCCCGCCCCATCTCCCGTACGTCACCTAGGAGTCCTCGAATGCTTGTTCTGGGTGACAGCGCGTGAGGCGCGAATCAAGAAAGGGAGCAGAAGGCGGTCAGACCTACTGTTTGAACCAGGAGTTGTTTGTCTTTTGTCACTTGATACGGGATCGGTTTCCCTGGCGAGGCTTTGGCTCGCTCTGGGTATTGATGTTTAAATCACCTTTGTTGACAGTCATTGAAATGAAAACTAACAGAGGAGGGTAGACAACAGGGTTTAGATCTCATTTGTTGACAGTCATTGAAATGAAAACTAACAGAGGAGGGTAGACAACAGGGTTTATATCTCCTTTGTTGACAGTCATTGAAATGAAACTATCAGAGGAGGGTAGACAACAGGGTTTATATCTCATTTGTTGACAGTCATTGAAATGAAACTAACAGAGGAGGGTAGACAACAGGGTTTAGATCTCATTTGTTGACAGTCATTGAAATGAAACTAACAGAGGAGGGTAGACAACAGGGTTTATATCTCATTTGTTGACAGTCATTGAAATGAAACTAACAGAGGAGGGTA
>MUZC01004129.1:1070340-1082668 GCA_002072015.1 Radix auricularia | reverse complement strand
TGTTTATGTCTCATTTGTTGACAGTCATTGAAATGAAACTAACAGAGGAGGGTAAACAACAGTGTTTATGTCTCATTTATTGACAGTCATTGAAATGAAAATAACCGAGAAGGGGGGGGGTAGACAACAGTGCAGAAGCAACAAAGCAAGAAAACACAAAGTGGCTGAAATCATGGAACAAGAGAACTGTTGACTATTGAGAACCGAACAAAAATAACTTTGAACATGCCTTGGTTTAACTGTGATGTCCTTTTTCGGGTTTCGTAACAGCAAAATAGTGACAGTGACAGACTCCAGCTGATCTTTGGTAGTGGCGGGGGACATTGCAGTCATAACAATGGTGACGCATTCGACTTAACATTTTGTATCTAAGTTGGTGATGTTAATTTATTCATGTCTATTGGATTCACGCGCCTGCCTCCCCTAAACCCACCACCCCCCTTTACATCTCTTCACATACATAGACACCAGGCGGTCGAAAACGGGACCAAGATCTGCTGGGGGATGTGATCGATAACGCTGACGGAAGGGGGGTGGGGTGGAGCAGTGGACGTGTGATGGGATCTAGGTCACCACACATGGGCTAAATGGTGGCCTAGCAATACTGACAACATGGCAGGAGGTTGTAAATGACTGCCTAGCAATACTGACAACATGGCAGGAGGTTGTGTATGGCTGCCTAGCAATACTGACAACAGGGCCGCAGGTTGTGTATGGCTGCCTAGGAATACTGACAACAGGGCCGCAGGTTGTGCATGGCTGCCTAGCAATATTGACAACGTGGCAGCAGGCTGTTTATGGTGGTCTAGCA
This sequence comes from Radix auricularia, assembly GCA_002072015.1. Lineage (NCBI taxonomy): Eukaryota > Metazoa > Mollusca > Gastropoda > Lymnaeidae > Radix > Radix auricularia. The sequence goes on along the minus strand of MUZC01004129.1, from coordinate 1,081,857 downwards.
ATACTGACAACATGGCTGGAGGTTATGTATGGTGGTCTAGCAATACTGACAACATGGCTGGGGGTTGTGTATGGTGGTCTAGCAACACTGACAACATGGCTGGAGGTTGTGTATGGTGGTCTAGCAACACTGACAACATGGCTGGAGGTTGTGTATGGCTGCCTAGCAATACTGACAACATGGCTGGAGGTTGTGTATGGTGGTCTAGCAATACTGACAACATGGCTGGAGGTTGTGTATGGTGGTCTAGCAACACTGATAACAGGGCAGGAGGTTGTTTATGGTGGTCTAGCAATATTGAATGAACATGGAAGATTAAAATATTACCTATTACTACTGACATTATAATAACTTGAGTGTGCATGGTGGTTGGTCAATTGTGTAAACATTAAGAGTGTTATGTGAATTATGCTTTTGACATGATATGGGGCAGTTTATTGCATTTATATGCATATCTTTCTCAGCCTTGTTGTGTGTGGGGGTTGGGGTTTGGAACAAATTGGTTTAGTGTTGTGATGAGTGTGAGATTTTCAAGGTGAGCATAAACAAATCCTACCACAATAGCCACCAATGTGAAGATAAATAACTGTTAAGCAAATGTTTTGGGTAACAAAAAAGATCACCCCTCTAGTGGGGTGGGGATGAATAACATTCAGCTAATTTTTCTTGTGCTTGGGGGGTTGGGGTTGTTGGGTGGCTGACACACAGGTCACCATTGTTGTACTGGCATCTCTGCTGAAGACCAAGGTCACCAAGATAACTTTTCAGTGCCCAAATAGGACAGCACATTCAATCAGAGTTCAGCCACAAGTGTATCTAGCATTACTTGACTGCTTACACCCCCCAGACTCCTTCACCCTGTTTGATAGGGGAGTTAACCTCAAAATAGTTATTAATATACCCCACCCCAACCATGTTGTAGTGAGTGATAAAGCTATACTCTAGTAAAGTATAAGAAAGGAATTAAACTTTGTCTATGGTGTTTTATCTTGTTTTAAATCTTTTTTCCATTTGTTTCTGATGTATCAGAACTTAAATTTTTTTTGTTTTTATCATGGATTCAAACTTGTGTTCGAATATGTCATTTGACCTAATATTATTTGTATTAGAAATTATTGATTTGACCACAACTTCTTTCTATTCAAGTTAAGATATGTCAAGATATTCACTAACATCTTCTCTCTACTTTGTTAAATTTAAAGTATAAATGCACAAAAATTCACTCTGACTTCTTTACTTGAAATTTCACATTCATTCTTACCTAATGCCCTTCATATCTTACTGAACTTTTGTGGTCTACTCTCCAAGTTGTCAGCTACGCTCTTCTGCCGATACAGGCATTCTCTGTGTTCCTAAGACAAGAACTAAAACATTTGGCGAAAGGTCATTCTCTTTTTGTGCAGCCAAACAATGGAATTCTCTTCCATTACACATCCTTAGTATTTCAACTGCTAAGTCATTCAAGAATGCACTTGAGACGCATCTTTTCAAAATTTATTTTGAAAATTAATGTAACAACATTTCTTTAAATGATTAACATAGCTGATGTATAACGTATTGTCATTTATGTAGTTGGTATGATATGAATGTTTCTTTAATTAATATATGTATTGTTATCTCCATTTAAAGCGCTGTGAGCCCGGCTCCTTGCTGGGATACAGCGCTATATAAATTATCATTTTATTATTATTATTATTATTAATCAGAGGTTTGCTGCATTTCAACTAATGTCTTATTTCTCTGCCTTAAGGAGTTTGTTGTTGAAAGTTTTTGAAATTTCTTTTCTTTTTATTTTCTGAAATATGATTGATCGCAGTACACTTCTGAAATTACATAAATATAAATTTACTTAAAAAAAAGCTAATTTGTGAGCGATATAGACTAAATCAACTGCGGCCAAACCATCATTCATGCGCATCATGTAGCTCTTCTGTGTTCACTTTGCAACAATTTATGAAATCAAAACTTTTGTTTGAAATGTAGGGCTGCGGAAATTACCGATTAATTTCTAGATTAATCGGTAAATTATTTTATTGATAAAATTATTTTAATCGATAATGGTGATTAAAATTTAAAAAATGTTTTAATTTTTTTCGATTTATTAATAAATAATTAATAATAGTTTTTTAAAAATATATTTATTTTTTACGTACAAACTTCTCCGTTAAAAATTTTTGGAAAGTGTAAACTTTAAAATAACCTGTTTTATAAGGACAATCATATAAAAAAATAACCATTGTATTTAATTATTTAACAATAACAATATTTAAATTCATAGACATTATATTGAACTACTTATATTTAAATACATCTAACAATATTATATCTTTTAATTTAAATAAAATTAAATACTTAAGTTATGGGCATTTTAAAAATGCCATAAAGGGCACAAAATGTGAAGGAAAACAACATAATAGTGAAAAAAGTGATTATGAGGTCTTAGAAAAAAAAAATCATAACTTTTGAACCACTTGGAATAAAAGATGATAGTTATAAAATTAATTTGAAAATTTCATTCAAGTACCTAAACTTTAATACGTTATTTAACTTATTTTCATTGCTAACTATGTTTTAAAAATAACTTTATAAAAATAACAATTGCCTGTTTTTATTACTTCCCTTGAAATTTTCAGTTTAATGACGTCATACATCTTTATTTCTAGCTTTAACAAGATTATCGATTTATTAATCGGTAAATTTTCAAAAGTTAACTATTAAATTTAATTTAATCGATAACAGCCCTATTGAAATGTAATATAAATTTTAAAAGACCCATAAAAAAAATTAGTTTTTAACTATAAATCCTTTATATACGAGACTTAACTTAAAGAATGTTCATTATAAGGCGCATCACACTACAATAAAAAAAAATATTTTTTTTAGTTATGTCTCAAATATATAAAGGATCTATATTTTGTTAAAAACTTCTACAGTCTGCTTTCTAAATTTCAGCTCGATTTAATTAATCACGAGAAAAGGGTTATAAAAACATTTTTAACATAGTGCATACCGCGAAACAGGAGAGCAAGTAATAGCATTTACATTTACAGATTGGGAATATATTTTAAAGAAGTATTGTCAATATAATACGCACCACACAGCGCAACAGGCAAGTATAAAAAATTTCTTTAATTTAATACACACCTGCCATACTCTTGCACAAGAAGTAACATGTTACATCAAAATAAATAGAGATAATCTAAAAAGTCATTAATTTAATTACAGTACATTTGATCAATCTGAAATTTTGATACATCATTTTTATCATCGGCATGAGTCTGCCTTCAAAATTTCAGCTCACAAGCATACAAGGAAGTGGGTTAAAGGTCGATCCAAAGTTTGTTTGGCATTCAAGCAAGCAGATGCCATGTGTTAATATGAAAGGATTTAAAAATAAATGAAAGCTTATAAAAATTTCAACCAAAACGAAGGGTTGAAAATTATTTGGGATTGAGTTAAATTTTCAAAGTTGAAAGGATCAATTAGTTTCTGATCGTTTGGTGATCTAAACTGTTGCATTGACATTTTGAAGGTTTGACCATTACCTTTAGACCTACTAAAGTTATTAATTTATTATTTAAAAGCTTAAATCATATAGCAAGTTGCAGGAAGCAAACAAATGAATTAAAAAATGGAAAAAATGCTGTTCCGCTATTCTCATAATCCATTCATTATCAAAAGTGGTTTCCAGCTTCCCATGAACATTGTTATGGAACCTTCTGTTGCTGAAATGCAGCTGTTAGAGTTTCAAGGAGATCATGGTTTGGCAATGATACACAAGTCATAATTTGTGATTGATTTCTGGAAATTTGTGTCATATGTAATAATAAATGCTCACTATAACTATAATTTTGATTCTTAATGTAGTGTGTTTTTATTTGTTACATATTTAAATATTTCTTATGGAATTGTAAGACATATGAAGAGCTCAAGGGAAGAAACATTTTTGTAGTTTTGAGATATTCAAGTTCAAAATTATACAGATTTCTTATAAATTTACTAAATAAATTAGAGTTTTTAATAAAGTCGAATACATAATGTTTTCATAAAGCCTCAACCAGAACATTCTATTTTTGATCCTCTATCAGATACAGGGGATAACTAACAAAATTCAATAATGTCACATAGCAGTTTCTTCCTTTGTGCTCTTCATATATTTCTTCAACATATTATGGTTAGGCTTATAACAATTGAAATCATTAATTTTTTTTTTTTAAATCTCGAAAGGAATTTTTTAAATTGTGTGTAGGGTTGTTCATTTCTCAAAGGGCTTCAATGCACTAACAATTGAAAAAACTTTTAAAATGGCTCCCAGTTACTACAGGTCTGGCCAGCCGTGGAGTAGATACATTGGTTGAGAGTATAAAGTATGTTTATATCTGGTACAGAGAGAAATGTTGAAATAAGTATAAACTGGCTATATTGATACCTCTTTCACTTCTGAATTAGATACAGTTTAAAATGTACTGTTACCCTGAAATTAAAGCTTCATGATACGGATATAATTAAAAAACATTTTTTACTAAGCACACCAAACAACAAACCTTGGAAAGAACATTTGTCGATTTGAGGGTTGTATTAAGTTACCTCTGTGTTGTATTTTCAAGTTAGAATTAATTGCCTTATGCATTATTACTACTTTTCTCTTTGTTCTACTATCCCCTAGTGTTTCATGGCTTAATGATTAAACTCATTGTTTTATTTGTGTCAGTTTTGAATATTCTCCAGTAATGAATCTGGCAGCTCTTTTTTGAATTTGTTGTAATTAATCAATGTTTTCTTTAGTGGAAGATGTATCTCTAGCACAGGTCTCACCAAAGTGAGGTAGCATTATAGTTTTATATCTTCAATAATTAAAAACCAAAACATCTATTTTTTTACCCCCTTTTTTTTAATAGATTGGTATGCGAGGATTTCCCTGAATTGAAGATACCTTTGGAATCACGGATATTGAAAGATGGTGATGACATCTCCAGGTTTGTTGATATTAAAGTATTTTATTTGGTATTGGTAAAAAGTTTTTTTTTTGTAAAAATAGTTTTAATTTGTGGTTTCATTAAAATTTTCTTGAAATTAAACAATATGCTAGGTTTTAGTTATTATATATTTAATATGATTGTCTCTCACAAAACTTGTTTCCAAATTTTTTTAATCTGTCATAAAAGAAATATTCGTTTTTAAAGCCGACCTTTTTTTTGGCAAAAACGGGGGAAAAGTTGGGGGGTGGCTTATGAGTGGGTAATAGATGATTTCTGCATGTAAATTGAATATCGGTGTTGTTATTGTAGATCATCAAGGTCCTTTTCTACATTCTACAAGATTCAACTGCTTTTACAGAACCTATAATATATTATTAAACATCTGCACTTACCTTACTTAATTATTTTATTTATCTTTGTGAATGTTTTAATAAATTATTTTACACATTTTTTTCAACGAATTTTAATGTACTCGCTTTCACCAATGTTTTCCAAAGAAATTAAAAAAAAACCCCAGTAAATCTTGCATAACAAAGAGGACAAAGATAGGAAGTACAAAGTAAACAATTATAATGCCTGATTTAGCTTGTAGTTAAAAAAAATGTGTACCGTTTTTATAATTTGGGTGGGAGAGGGGTCGGCTTGCGAGCGGGTTATACACTTTAAATACTTTTCTCTTCCAAATGAGGGTGTGGGGGTAGGCTCATGAACTAACGGCTTTAAAGTGAGTATATACTGTTACGTCGTTGTCTGGGTTATTTGTTATGACCAAACGGACAGGTCAACTCAAGTATAACACCAACACTCTTGAAACATCTATAACTTTATTAACAGCATGTCGAAAGTTCCTCCATTTACAAACACGACCTATCTCTCGCTCACAACAACTGCCTTCCCCCTACGTCACTACGTCATCCTCTTTCATACCGTGCGCACCGCACCAAACACACGTAACAACATTGACATGTCAGGGAAAACCCAATAACTCAATGTTTCCCTGCCATATCCCCCCTCTTCACTTTAGATTTAACTCACGGAGTTAAATCTACACATGATATAAGATACACGATCTTTCAAACATTAAAAAAAATGTCAGGGCATAGAATCATTGTCGTTTGCAACCGCAAACAAAACAAACAACATAAAAAACATCTTTAACATCTTTATCATCTTCAACAACCTGCCCCGACTAGTAATCAAAATGACAATCAATGTTAAATTGCTCACCATAAAAAACAACCTAGCTTTATTAGCACTGTCCCCATCATGGGACCTTTTACGGAGCCCTTCTTGCTCATATAATAATTATCCTCCTATGTATCTTTACAGTCCCCATAGTGGGACTCTCCATGCATCTTTACAGTCCCCATAGTGGGACTCTCCATGTTTCTTTACAGTCCCCATAGTGGGACTCCCCATGTATCTTTACAGTCCCCATAGTGGGACTCTCCATGTATCTTTATAGTCCCCATAGTGGGACTCCACATGTATCTTTAATGTCCCCATAGTGCATGGGACGCTTGTGTTATGGGGATCTCCTATCCAACAATACCCACCTATATAATTATTTATCTTAAACATAAGCATCATAATAATAATCATCAATTTGAACATCAAATAAAAAAAATTCTCAAAACTTCTTTATAACCATAAATAGCATAATCATCGGAACAGTGCAATCATCATAAACATAATTCTCCTAAACTACACATTTCATCATAATCTATCTCATGGAAAACTCATCATAAGAATCTATCATCATTATTACATCTTCTTTACAAAAATGTCCTGAGGACTCCAGAATCAAAATATCTTACATCATCAAAAAAAAATTGTCATGACATCAAAATCACATCTTTAGTACATATAGCTAATAACACTGGTCATGAACTTCAAAAATACCTCAACACGTATCAAAATAATGGCATGATATCACATGGACTCCAAAATTGAACCCCAAAAATTACCATATCATAGTTATTAAGACAAATCCCATATACAATTCCTCTTTATTTACAGCCATTAATACACAACCTCCCAAAAATTATACCTTAAAAATCATAGCCATTGGTCTTGATGGTGGTATATACCTTTTGTCACCTATCTTAAACAAAAATCGACCCTTGTTTCCATTATACAGGCTGATGTATCCTAGAGCAAGCCTATGCGGCCCTTGCCACATGGCAAAAAATATGTTGCAACTGGTGTCAATATAACCCTGACCTCTATTAAACTTTTGACATTTCATGTGTGTGTCTTTTAATATCTCGGCGTACCAGCCATCTGCCCCCACACGACTCAATATTTCCTTGAGGACCCCAAAGATTAATAAACTCATTAGGCGTAACGAAAAAGCAAGACCGTCCTCTCTTTTTCACCTGTCCTGTGAGTTGTCGGTCAAGGTCTTTTGATTTCTGGCCAGTCTTGACCGCACATTGTCCCTGTATTTGTCTTGGTGTGTTTATGGAGGTCATAAGCGTCACCTTTGTGTTGCCGTATAAAACAATGTTCCTTTGAGCACATATATTGCATTGTGAACCCACTGCAGCAGTTATCATTTATTTTCGTATTTTTCTCTTTGCGGACTATCACCATTTCCACACCCCGTGCGGCATGTCTATCTCTGTATTCATCACATTCAAAATTTGTAGGTTTCTCCACCTCTGTGGTTTTAATCGGCTCGGCCATTTCCTCAATAACTTCCAATTCATCTGAAACCCTCTGATTTTCGTCAACTTTTGTCTGCCAGGCTCCTATAACCCAATGATACTCATGTTTATTATATGGGTCAATACTTTCTTCCTTGTACACTTGATGATTTTGAGCCATAAATTGTTCTTTCTCAATTAGTAATTGAGACCTTTTGGACCGTTTCTGCACCCCAACTGTCATATCTGTATCATTCCCTGTTAATCTCAGCATCAATTTAGACATTTTCTCTTCTTTTTCCTCTATGATTCTCCATAATTCTAATATATATTCTTTGTTATATGCTACCTTTATTGTTAACGCCTTATTCTCTTCTTCTTTCTGAGTCATTCTTTCTTTAATATATTCATTCTCTATCTTTATTTCCTTAAGCTCCTTCTGTAATTTCTCTACAATTCCATCTGTATCAGTCAGCGTCTTATTCAGCCCTGTTATATTTTGGTTTGCAATGATTAAGTTTAACTCCATCTCTGCTAGCTTTACGTCTTTACCCTTAAAAATCTTTATCAAGCTAGAACACTTTTTCCAGTTCAGTATTTTTCATGTTCAAGTTCATGTACTTTAATTCAGCTTCATTTAGTTTTATTTTGTGCTCCGTCTTCAATTGCTCTAGTAAATCGTCCCTTTCAGCCAAGGCTTTACTCAGATCTGCTGTTTTTGTGTTCGCAATAATTATATTTGTATCACTTTCTATCAGTTTTTCATCTTTAATCTTGACTATATTTATCAAACTAGACAACTCTTTCTCCATTGAGTCAATTTTCAATTTTAAGCTCCTTACCTCGATTTCCTTTTCATCTAATTTTGTTTTGTGGTCACTCTTTAATTTTTCTAATAACTCATCTTTGTCCTTAGTTATTTTGAGCAAGGTAGCTTTTTCTTTATTAGCTTGGGCTAACAGGCTCTGCTTTTCGACAATTACCATTATTAATCCATCTTTAGCTTCCTTTAGCTCTGTTTTGTAATTCTCGGCTTCCATTTCCACCTCTGTAAGTCTATATTGAACACTATCCAATTTTGCTTGTAAATCATTTACTGTCATTTTCTGTCCCGCGATTTCCTTGTCTTTGTCGAACAATGATGTTTTTAATCTGTCCACGAGGCTAAGTTTGTCTGCTAATTCCCAGTTTAACCCATCTATTTCTTTCTTATTTTCGGCAGCACGGTTTNGATTCTTCATCTTTCCTTGAATACTGTTTTTGTAACCACTCTATTTCTTTCTCATTTTCGGCATCACGGTTTCTAAGGAACATAATTTCTTTTTCATTCCTCTCAGATACTTCATCTTTCCTTGTATAATGTTTTCTGTTCTTAGGAACCTTCTCACGACATTCACTAATTGTTTTACTATTGTACTTTTGACCACCCTGGATCATGTTTTCCTTTTTATACTTGATGACGTTAACCGGCTTCTTGGGATTTTCGTATCTATAATACTCAAACTGGCCAGATTGCGGGTCCACCACCCTATAAACTTCTTCCGTCAGATACGGATCTTCACAATAAATGCTGGCCAATCCATAGAGTTCTTCACCCTTGCTATCGTCACGGTCATGGTCTATCGTCTGATCCATAGTCCTTCTCTGTCTTTTTGCCTCTAATGCTGCCTGTTTCTTTTCGTATTGTCTCAGTTTCTTTTCATCTTTTTTCTGTCGCTGTCTCTGTCTCTCTTCATTTTGTCCCAGAGATTCTTCAGCGTCTTTTTCCCACTTTAACCTAACTTCTTCAATTTTGTTTACCCACCATCTATCATTCCCTGCCATTATTTTATGTAACTTGTATTTAAAAATTTGTATTATAGAAAACAGAAAAGATTATTATACCACAATCACTTTTTTTACAATGTCTAACATAACTACTTACGTAACTTGCTTGATCTAAGAACCATATACACTTCCAAATTATTGTCCATCATAAAAACCTGAAACGAAAGTGTTCAAACCAAAGCAAAGGAGCAAAGCAACACAGTTCAATAGCTCGATGAATGGATACCTGGTCCCAGAACTGGCCCACGTTTCGATGACTCTCGGATCACTACGGTTACCGGCTACACACTGGATGTGTACAGAACTGTCCAACGTTGTGATGACTCACCGATCACTACGGTTGCACACTGGATGTGTACATAACTGTCCAATGTCTGATGACTCTCTGATCACTATGACTGTATACTGGATGTGTACATAACTGTCCAACGTTGCGATGACCCACAGATCACCACGATTGCACACTGAATATGTACAGGACTGGCCGACGTTGCGATGACTCACAGACCACTGAGATTGCACACGGGATGTGTACATAACTGTCCATGTTGCGATGACTCACATGAACCGCCACCGAAGGCACGCTCGTCACTGACCACGGTGGAGCGATACACTACTAACCTTGTTGGAAGTAGAAGTACGTCTGGTGCAAACCGGATACCTGAGTTTTTTTTCTGCCTTGGTCCACAATAATCCCAGACAGTAGCCCCCAGTGTTACATCGTTGTCTGGATTATTTGTTATGACCAAACGGACAGGTCAACTCAAGTATAACACCAACACTCTTGAAACATCTATAACTTTATTAACAGCATGTCGAAAGTTCCTCCATTTACAAACACGACCTATCTCTCGCTCACAACAACTGCCTTCCTCCTACGTCACGCTCACACTATTACGCCATCCTCTTTCATACCGTGCGCACCGCACCAAACACACGTAACAACATTGACATGTCAGGGAAAACCCAATAACTCTTATACACTTTAACTCTTAAAGCCCCAGAAGGTTTTCAATAAACTTCCGCCTCAGTCCCGTAAGGATTTTCCGTATTACGATCAACCGGTTATGAAATTAAAAAATTTGCGTAAAATCCATTTATAATATTATTGTCATACTGACTTCATTTTTAAGGCTAAGAATGGTTATTTTACGCATCCAAAAGACCGTACTGAGTTTGAAACAATATTTACCTGTAGTTTAGTACTATTATTTTAGTAATAAAGTATAACGAAAACGTATCTTCGAAAAAAAAAACGTTAAAACTACCAAAAAACATCGCGAATCGAGCGATAACACTAGTGCCGGCAACGGCCGCCATTGCCGGAAGTCGAATACATCGTTTTTCAAGCATTGAAGAGTTTTTACTTTCCGAGATCTCATTTCTAACGAGATTTGTATCTAGGGACGCTTTAGGGATAGTGGGAAGAGACGCATTACGACGCTTTGCGACTTTAAGAGTTAAATACTTTTCTCTTCCAAATGAGGGTGTGGGGGTAGGCTCATGAACTAACGGCTTTAAAGTGAGTATATACAGTAATTTTTGTTAAGAACAATTTATTTTGAACCAATTATTTTTTTTATTAGATTATCTGTAAATTGGTATGTGTATTTTCTCACAGCTATGACTATGATCAGACTAAAAGCCTATGTGAACGCTACAATAAAGCTATTGAAAGCATACGCCAACTAGTAAGTATTAATATATGTTTTAATTAATTATACATTTATCACTAGAACTGTAGTAAATTATTATTTTTGCAGTTAGTTTAGCAAAAAGGTTTTTGAATTATTTTTGAATGTGAAAGAACTGAATCCCTTAAGTATTGATTTTTATGTTTAAAAAATATTTTCTTCACTTTTAGTGCTCATTTCAAAACAATCCCCTATTTAAAAAAACAACACAAGTATTATAAACTAGATTGTGCCAGGCGCCGTGGCGCCTGCGGCGCCCCCGTTTTTTGGGCGCCTACGGCGCCAACCTTTTTTATAAAGACCAACTAACTTGTCCTTTTTTGATAAATACGAATTATTAAACTTTATGAAATGTACGCAAAGTATTTA
>MUZC01004129.1:1013198-1067227 GCA_002072015.1 Radix auricularia | reverse complement strand
TATATATATATACACATACATACATATACACACACATCAAATAAGTATGTTAATGACCCTCGCTAGAGTTGACCAATCACAGTTTTTGGTTGGCAAGCGAAGTTGGTGCATTACTTTGTACTGCTGTTTCTGTCTGTTCTTACTCCATCCCCCATTACTCATGAGCATGTCTGTGGCGTATGCTACGGCACGGGCCGTATCCAGTAAATTTAATTTTTGATAGTGATACCCAGTTCTGAAACAAACATAGCCTTACTTTTAAAAAAATCAAAATCAATATATTTACACATAATGGATAAAAGGTGATATTTTGCGCCCATTGCTGATAACCCCTTTTGACAACCTCCAATCTTTTATTCAAACTGCCTTGACGATTCATGGTGTCTTTTTTTCAGGTCTATGGTGAAACAAGTTTTGAACTGGTGGAACAGATGATCAAATCAATAAAGTTTACTGAATCTGACTACTTCATTGACCTTGGCAGTGGTGAGTGCATAATGATATGAAAGTGTTACGTGCTGGATTCATGTGTCAACCATAATCAGGAATAGTTTAAATTATTATAACATTTAAAAGGGATAACTTATCCATTCCATGACTCCGATCTTTATATATCTTTGAACAAAAACACTGGACAAATATTGCTCAATCTTTTTTTTCTTATTTTCTATAATTTTTTTCTTGTTTCTTTGTGTGCTCTCCCTGGAAAGTTTTGAGTCAATTAAAAGTCATGAGTGTCTTAATTTGCATCCACTCTAACGAATGTTCATTCTCTGTTGGGTCGAGCCGTTAGGCTCTTAATACCCGGTTCAATTTTTCGCAAGCGAGCCTCATCAAGTGGGCATCGCCATAGAGGTAATCCTCTGCGCAACTTCACCCTCCAAAACCCCGTCCAACCCGGGGCAACATTCTAGTACGTGGGCCACCGTCTCCTCTGGGCAGCCACACGGCCGACAGGCTAGTTCCCTCCTGTTGTCAAACTTATACAAGTAGCTTCGTGTGGGACAATGATCAGATCTCACCCGTGTTATGAGCGTCTGATTACTACGTTCAAGTCTCCACCAGAGATCGCTTTTGCTCGGTCGCGGCATTTTCTGGTATACCTTCCTGGCCGTATTCCCATTTGCCCAGCCCTCAAGCCACTTCTCACGGAAATGGTCTTTTAGCCACGACTTGACCCCCAGTTGGGTCAAGGGCTTATCGGGTTGGGGCTGGGCTGCGCCTGCCTTAGCGAGTGCGTCGACCCTGTCTGATTGGGTCGTACGGCACAGTGTCCGGCCGTGTACTGTAGGACTACTCTGCCGCCACGTGCCAGGAGTTCACCTACTGTCTCCAAAATGACACCTACCGTCTTGGCCCCCAGAGAGGATCGATCCAAGGTCTCGAATGAAAACCGAGAATCGGTGAAGACCACGACGGTCGGGAAACTCTTTCTCTTCGCTAGACGTCGGCGCACTTCCTTCAAACCCCTGTGTATCGCTTCCAGTTCGGCTTCATGACTACTGTTAGCAGATCCACACGGCCCCGACAGTTCAACGCTGTCGGGTCCTGGTTGGGGGTATTGAATTAGCACACCATATCCACTTCTGCCATCTCTGAAACGTGTGCCGTCTGTAAAGACTTTTACCACGCTGTCTCCATAGGCTTCGATAGTGCGCAGAGTCTCGTCTCGCAAGAGCTCGTCGGGTCTAGCCCTGGTCACCGCAGCATTTGCCAGTGTCAAACGTATTTCAGGCGGGTCAAAGCTTTCATGTGGCCCTTGAGCAGGGACCAGTTGCATTCGTTCTCTGTGTTTTGGTAGGGGGACTGAGTCTTCTAGTTCGTAGACCGCGTCCATGAAGGAGGGTCGCTTCAGTCGTGTCCTCTTAACCCAGCGGTCTTGTAATTGGTAGCAGGGTTCGTCATGCTCCAACCTACGGTATCGCTCAACTGTGGTCATGATCGCCTTTTCTCGCCTTATCGCCAGCGGTTCTACGTTTGCCATAATTTTTACAGCAGCGGTGGGTGTGGTATGTAACGCCCTGCAAATGAACCGTAGAGCTTGGTTCTGTAATCGGTCCAGTCCCTCTAGAGCCGTACGGCTCGCAAAGGCCTGGACCGGGAGGCTGTAGTCAATAGCACTTCTCATGCTACCAAGATAGAGAGCTCTTAGTAGTCTTGCGTCTGCACCCCAACTAGTGCTAGCTAGCTTCTTCACCAGGGACAATTTAGCTGTGGTTTTGGCGCATAATTCACGCACATGGTTATGCATCTGGAGTTTCTGGTCCAGCTTTATACCCAGGTGTCCAATCCCAATGTAACCTCTTTCCGCAGATCTGAAGCACCACCTCATGCTTCAGAGCAATCTGTCCAGAGCATTAGTGAAAATGGAATGGACCGTTTTTTCCGTATTGACTTCTAGGCGCCAATGGTTGGCGTAATTTTCAATACGATTCAGATCATTCTGCAGCCGGTTCTGCAGTGTTGCAACGTCTTTTCCTGAACTCCATATCACCAGATCGTCAGCAAACATGGCATTCTGGGACTCTAACAAATTATCAAATTTCATTTTATTAACAATAGTTCAGTGGCCAAAGTAACTGCTTAAAATAACATAATAAGTATTACTCTTTAAATGCAGAGCTCAAAACTATTGAAGTGTGAGTGCATTTTAGCATAACTGCTGTTGGAGCCTCTTGTTTTGAGGCATAAGCAGATGCATATCACCTATCTTTGGTGAGACCTCTACTAGAATATGCATCTTCTGTTTGGGACCCACCCACCAAAGAAAACATTGATAAACAAGAACAGATTTAAAAAAGAGTTGCCAGGTTTATTACTGGAGAATATTCAAAACTTACAAGAATAACACCATTAGTTAAACCTTGAAACACTGGAGGATAGAAGAACCAAGAATAAAGAAGTAATAATACATAAAGCAATTAATTTATTTAGAGATACAGCACAAAGATAACTTAATACTTAATACAACCCTCTGATAGACATAAGGATAAAAACACCTTTCTTATTCCATAGGCAAGAACAAACACATACAAATTTTTGTTCGTTCTGTCCCGAATTAGGGCGTGGAATGGGTTGCCTGAAGAAACCTGAATCTCTTTTGCTAGAAATAAAAAACTAAATAAATAGATCTCGATTATTTTTTATAATTAATGGAAATTAATCTCTTAATTTTTGTCTCGATTAACCAAACAAGGAAATTTAATCAGTACCAGCCGTACTATTAATATTAAGTCTGTGAAAAACACACAATTCACTTTAAAGTCATCAAAAAAATATTCATTTAAAATTAGAAGCATTGTTGTTAACCTGAAAGGAGCAATTCTAAAAATCTCTGTATCATTCACACTTTTCTCACTTTTCTTAAACAATGTTTTAAATGTTCTTTGAGCACTTAAAAAAAGCTTGAGTGTAACATTTCTATATTTATTCAATTTTTGTGGCCTAAGTGTGAATATTTTTAGAGTATAATTTTGAGCAAAATTAGGCACATTCAATACTCAAAATTAACTCTGTTGAATATAGTATGGATATTAAAAAATAGAAGCTATTATCCATAAATATAGCTTGTAATACTTATCTTTTCTTCTACATATACTTGATATACTTGTCTACAAGTTGAATCTTTTGACATACACTTCTGAAATAAACTAGGACTGGTGAATAATCCAAGGCTTAAACTTTGGATCATGAACATGTATCAATGTCCTGGTCTTTCATTGTTAGATGCTGGCTGGTCTAGCTTGGTGTCAGAATTCATCCTTGTTGTCTTTATGTGTTTACCCATTATATATGTTAATTTAAATCCTAGGATAGTACCTCAACCACTAACTGACTATTGACACACATTCAACATATGAAAGTTATACCTACACATGAGTTATATAAATATAATACGTTAATGCTATTCAATGTAATGATTAAATAATAAATTTCCACTTATGACAATTTTCGTAGGAGTCGGCCAAGTTGTGTTACAAGTTTCTGCAGCTACTAAGTGCAAGTTTTGCTATGGTGTTGAAAAGGCAGAATGGCCAGCAGAGTATGCAGTGGTTAGTTGGCTCACAGAGTCTTGTCACATCCCTGTGGACACTTGTTAACATCAAGGCTTCACAGTTTACAACCTTTCATGTTTTTTTCAAGGAGATTTTTACTTTTAAGTCCTGATTTTTTAAAGTTCATTTCAAATATAACTAAGTCCTTAATTTGTTAAGTACCCAATAAAAATGATGTAGTCTAAGACCATAATTTCATTTGTGATTGTTGCTCCATTATTCTGACAGAAGGTCAAGCGAATCTGAAATGCATTCTTTCCAGTTGTGTTAACTGTTTTAAACAATTTTGATTTTATTAGGGGATGGAGAGGGAGTTCCGCAGATGGATGAATTGGTATGGTAAAGAGCATCAGGAATTCATGGTGAGGATTATCTTGGATCTTCGTAAGACTTTTGTTAAAAGGCTGTACAGTCATAGCCAAAGCGTTCAAACTGACAGTACCGATTGCCTTACGAGCTCGCCTCTCGTCTTTATACATTTATCAATGGCTTCAGCAATTCGCTGTCTGACTAAATTTTGTTTTTGTTTTTTGTGGCTAATATGGTGTTAAGTGTTGCTATTTCTTCATTCGATGCTCTCTATAAATCAATTTTAAAACGGCTATGGAATCTTGCTCTTCCTGCTGGAAAAAGAAAATTCTAAAAAGTAACATTCTTTGGAGCACCTTTTGAAATTGGCTGTTAAAATGTGATTTTTATGCTACATTTAAAGAACTGATATTTTTTCTCCAAATAAAACTATTATGGACATTTGAATGTTGTTTAAAATTGTTAATTTTTGTCATTGTTCCTTGTACCTGAATTCTTGCCTCTCTCAAACACTAATCAGATTGAGAAAGGGGATTTTCTTCATGATGACATTAAAGACAAATTGAGCAAAGCTACGTAAGTATATCTACTAGTTTAATATGTTAGTTCACCAGTCAGAAACGATCAACCCATTTCAATCATCAGATTTGGTTCGGATTCTGTCTGACTACGGAACTGAAATATCTTATTTATTTATCATTATGGTAGTTATTTAAATCTATGGCTAATAATAAAGATAAACAGGTTGTCATTTTAACTCAGGTTGATAGTCCAAACATTGTACATTTTATGATCCATCTTACACTTGCTCACCTACCTCATTTGTAAGCTATGAAAGCTCATATCACCTAACCCATTCAAATGTCACTCTTCCAAAAGGTTTGGTTGGAATCTTCACCTTGTGTCTTTATTGAGCAGAACTGTTGCCCTAACGGATACATTATTTCTTTAGCCATTTAAGTTTGAATTAATTATCTGGCACTCATTGAAGAGTGATGCTTTTTATTTTATGTTTGAATCAATGGCCTGCTTGCTGTGCACTTTTCAGGATTGTTTTTGTCAACAATTTTGCATTTGGCCCAGTAGTGGATCACGAGGTGAGTAGGAAATTTTGTGGTCACAATTAAATGGGCTTATCGTGGTTTTAAATGTGAAAGTGGAGGTAAGTCATTGTTATGTATGTTTTTAATGCAGGCTGAGCTTTTTTATTTGTATATGTAGGTATTTTATTAGTGGTGGGTTGGGTGGGGGGGGGGAGTGTCTGTGGCTTGCCAAAGAAAAGAAACGTCATGCTATTAAGTGTGTGCTGCTATTCTATGTTAATTAGTTTGTTTAATTATTATCAAGAAATTTCAGTGTTACGCAGGATTTTAAAGGACCCAACATATAAAATATGAAAAACCTACTTTTTTTTGGAAAAGAAATTCATGTCAAAGTGATTAAAAAAATAATAAAACATTTTAGAACTCAAAAGCAGGTAAAAAATCAGCTAATGAGCAACAAGACAGGCAATTTAAAGTCTGATTGTCTAAGTTTTGGATTCTTTACAAGATTTTTATCTCTTAAGGAAACAAGACTTTTTATTTCCCTAGTTAAAGCAGAGATTTGCCAACTGCCTAAAGGAGGGAGCTCGGATAGTTTCTTCCAAAGCCTTCTGTCCTCTGAACTTCCGAATCACTGAAAGAAACCTAAGTGGTGCGTATTAGGTCAATTGTTCAAAACTTGACTTTAAAACTTAATAATTCAACAATTACTTCAATTGAATTAGAAATTTTTATAACAATATAACCTTCCAGTGGGGGTAAAACCCTAGGTAGGGCAGTGATGATCCCCCGCATTGCGGCGGTCCAAAACATTGAGACTCATAAGCTTTGTCGGGGTGGCGCAGAAGTGATAGCGAGTCCAAGTAGGGAAATTCCGCCCCTCCCTTGGGAGGTCAACTTAGTGGGAGGCGTTTTCAACCTAGTGTCTTGGACGCCCAGAGGGCCGCTTCTAGAAGCAACCGCTCCGGGGGGCTTCTAAGCTTTTACGTCCCTTAGGCGGCCAGAGAGCTGAGGGGGTTTTCCGGGAAGCCCCATGAAGAGCGCAGGCTCAGGCCTGCTGACTTTCTTCCACATGTAGGATAACAATTTTCAAGCATCTTTTAAAATCATTGTAGGGAAAAAAGGACTTTAAACGACACTAATTGTGTGATGGGGTATTACTAAGATTGTTAGGATTCTTTAAGTGGGCTCTAATTATTTTTCAGATATAGGATCAAGTTAAGCTTAAAATGTAATCACTTTTTCTTTGTTTGTTTTAACAGATATTGGAACCATCATGCAAGTTGAGGAATTATCACCACTATGTGGCGCAGTATCTTGGACAGGGAAACCTTTTGCTTATTATGTACACACTATCGACAGAACTTTGGTAGGTAGAAGTTTCACTTTAAAAAATTATTTTGTTGATTTACTGCAGGTGGAAACTATTTTCTTTTAAGATGAAAAAACAAATTAGTCATAATGAATAAAAATGTCTCAAATGGTTTAGGTATTGTCATATCTTATCTGTTACAGAAGATCATATTGTTAAAACTAAGGTTTTTTAGGACCAGTTAACCGTTAAAAAAAAGACCGTTGTGAACCAACAAGAGAATGCATCGAATTTTCGCCCTGTCACGTCTGATTTGACATCTAAGCACCTGTTATGTACCGACGCTAGTGTTCACCTCTGCCCTATGGCGGATTAAGGGGGGAGGGCTGAACGGGCTAAAGCCTGGGGCCGCCGACGGTTTGGGGGCCCCCAAACTTTTTATATTTTGCAATAAAAGTGTACAAATTGTTGCACGAACCCTTGAAAATATAATAAATTAAATAAATTTATAAATATTATCTATACAACTGATTGCGATTCAGACATGATAGTCTTAATTCTTAATAATCGAAAAACTTCAATTGGCTCACTTTGCTAAATGTAAAATATAGTTAATATTTTAAAAATTTCTCATTTTAGACAAGCTGCGCTGGCCATGTGTAGAGAGTACAGGCCTGTAAGCGGTGTCGGGTTCGATTCCCAGCAGCGAAAAATAAAAATTTTTCTTTTCACACTCAATTGTAACATACCGCGAACACTTCAAACAGTTATTTCTTCGTGTTCTTTTTTTTTTTCTTCATTATTAATATTTAGTTACAGTCTTTTATTAGCTGTAAACAATCATTTTATTTTAAGGATGCTTGCTGGATAGGGCACCCGTTTGATTGCAGCCCGGCGCCCCGTGCAGTCTTAATCCGCCCCTGCCTCTGCCGCACTACCGTCAAAACAGTGAATTAAAAAAAAAAATTAATCTAAAATTTTATTTTAAAACATGTTTGAACAAAGAAGTAAAGAGTAATGATTAATATTCAATTTTTTAAATTTTATTTATTAAAAGTATTAAAATGGTATGAAATCAAATGCTGTAAATTCTTTTTTGAGGACTGGTTAGCCAGTAAAAAAAAATATTACAGTCTGGTCTGTATTCTTCCTTAATTTTATTTTGGAACCAACAATCAAATTTTTGCCTCGCGCGTCTCATTGTGGCATCAAAGAACATATGACGTCACTGCCCGCTTGTATTCAGCTCTCATGTGCTGAGCTCCTTTTCCAACGCACGCGAAATACATTTTTAGAAATCATCAAATATTATATGAATGTGGTAATTTTAAGTCAAATGCCTTTGATGTGCACATTCGTAGCAGGAAAACTGTTGATATAACCAAAATTAAAATTCGAGGCCCAGTAAACACTCTGTTAGTACTGTTAGTTAGGTGTATCTTTCCTCTTGTAATATAAATATTAACATTCGCGGTCATGACCGTTGTTAGTTGTGTCGTTAGTTCTCGTACTATGCTTCATCAACTAAGCAAATAAAAAAAAAAATCTTTCACTAACCGAACTCCACTAACAGTGATATTATTTATCTACAAGAATATTAAGAAATTGCTTTGATGTCATAGTTACTCATTGGCTCTGGTATTCTGCCGTAACACAACAAAAAATTAACTCCGGGTAATAAGCCAATACCGACTAATTGAAGTTATGGTTAACCGGTCCTCATTAAATGGGACCGGACCTAATCTGAGGACTGGTTAACTTTTAACAACCTTAGTTAAAACATAAAATATTTTATGCCACTTAAAATTTGCTTTAATAATAAATCTAAATTAAGTTTATAAAAATAATATTAAAATATTTTACCTGCCACATTTTTTTTCCTGGGATCTATGATTATTGATAATTTTTTATTATGATTCTTTAAAGAATCTTGTAAATATCTAATAAAATAATAATTTTCTTTTCAGCTAGAAAAGTATTTTCAGCGACTAAAAAATCCGTCTAAAAGGGTTAGTATATATTATCAATCTTAAAAATCATTAATATTTTATAATTTTTATCTTTACTTCTATTGTCTATTCCTTGAGAACTATTAAAATTACATGGAATCCTTAATTAGCATTTTTAACTCACCTTATTTGTTGGGAAATTATATACTCTTTAATTACCTCTATTTCTAATTTTATTCAGATTTTATGAATATTTTCAAATGATCTTCAAAATATAAAAATATTCTATTTGCAACAAGTAACATTAATATCATAGTAGCTTCAGCATTAGCAGAAAAGAATTTAAAAAAAAATTGTTTTCCCTAAAGTTGACTAAACTATCATTTCCAATTATTGTATCTGATATTGACACCAGGAAGAGGTTGAGCCAAGGAAAGACAGGAAAGGGAGACCAGTGCTTTCAATAAAAGATAAAATCAACGGAGCCTTATCAGGAGGTGGATCAGTAAGTTGATTTTATTTTAAAAAATTTTTTTCATACTTCGTTTCTAGTTGTTGGTTTATTGTTTTCCATAACAATAACAATTTATTAAAAAAATAAAAGAAATTAAAGGTTAACTAATCACCTTCACTTAACCACAGTTATAAATAATAATAAAATGTTTGTGCAATTGAACAATTTACCATCATGTTTCTTATGTTTGTAGTAAGCTTTTGTTTTAATTGGCGTGATTATGCTTTTGCTTTCCTGGTGCCAGTGTTTATCTTCTGTAATGCCCCCATAAATATCCCTTCAGAATTACTTCAAATGTTAAGGTGGTTCACTGACAAAATTGCCCCGACTAATGGGCTCTGACATAATGGCCCTGAAAAAACGGCCCTGGACTAATAGATGGGTTTATAGTAAAATACAATCAATAGTATATTTGTATTTGTAATCACTGATTCAGTGTTAGGTTAAGTTCACAAGAGACAATAATAATGACACCACAAGAAAAAATTTAATAGCCTATACTTGATATAGTACCAAGTCACAGGTGTTTTTTGACAAGAAATAATATAGAAATAAGAAATAATATAGAAATATCACAAGAAATAATTTTACAATTTTATCACTTTTTTAAGGGTGAAAAATTTGACAAAAGCTAAAAAAAATTTTTTTATTTTAAATGTAAAAAAATTGTCTGAGACTGTTTTGACCGGGTTTTGGTTAATATATTTGTAAAAAAAACTTTTAATAATCTATCCAGTCTTTTTGGTAGACATAAACTTAAGTTACAAAAAAAAAACCAAAAAAAAAAACCCATTTAAATGGAAGTTGCAAGTAAAGAGATTTTGTGTCATTTGGTCTCATTGACGTACCATGGACCTTCTTCCCTCCCTGACCACACAGGATTCTAACTCCACTGGCCGGTGGAGGCGTGTACGTGGCCTGCAACGTGAGACTGACTCAGGGTCACCACTTTCTGCTGCAAAAGTGTTGGACTTTGACAGTGGTTCTAACTCTAGTTCCACAAACTCGAATGTGGTAACCCCTGATGATTCTGGGGTTGTTTATGGGCCCACAACTCGTCGTCAGTGGAATGAATATGTCAAGAAACCATTGTCCCAGTCAGGAACTGAAAATGATGATAGCTCAGTAAGTTGAAGTAAAAATGCATGCTTTTACTCATTTCCTTTGGGAGATTGTTTCCCTCTCATTTTTCTGTGGGAAGTTTCATGAAGGGAAGGAAATTCCAACAAATATCTAAAGAAAATAATAACTACAGCTTCTTTACCATAATTAAATTAGTTATAAGTGTAGCTTTGGGTGAAATAAGAAAAACTTTTTAATATGATTTTGCATGCCTTTGACTATTCTTGAAGTTTATTGCCAATATGTAATTATTTCATTGGTTTACCATAGAGGCTTCTAAAGCCCTGAGGAAAAAGTCACAAATTCATTTGTTTTGATTCAATAACTCTGTCATCACATCAGGTCTTGTTTAAATCATTATGTAAAACCGGATTTTAGGTATAAGTAATACAATCTGTACTTTTAATAAGCTCATTTTATAATTTCCTGACAGTACACATATGTAATAAAATTAGTTGTTTTCATCTGACCAAATTTTTGAGTCTTTGAAAAATAAAGATTCTTTTATTAGCGACAAATAAATAGAAACATTATTTTATCACATTAGGCTTTATTTTTCAGCACATAATATATAATTTAAAATAAAATTTTACCATCAAACAGAAAAATTGAAACATTACATTTTCCTAATTTTATAAAAATGTAACATAGTTTGATGTAGTATTAAAAAAATGGAAAAGAAATATAAATATAATTTTCCAGTATGCCAATCAGTTATTTACCTTTTAACGTTTTGTAAAATTCCAAGTCTTATTTTTAAGGGAAAAATAAAAGAAATTTGTTTGATTTCTTGAATTTCTTTAAATACTCAAACTCATGGCTATTACCTTTGTTAATTTTTCTAGTCATGCTCGTTCACATTGCTATATTTGTAGTCAGTTTGTTCATTACCAGTGCTATTATGTATCCTAATGTTTTTTTCCACAGAAGGAGCCTTATAGTCATAATAACAAATCTTTTCATCCAGACCTTCCTTCAGCTGTGCCTGTAAACTTTTTACCTAATTTAAACCCTCTTCCTGATTAGTTAGAGTTGCATTATGCTCATATTGTGGCGGGCAATACATGTTTATTAAAATCAATTGATTAAAAATGATATTTTTGGTGTGAAAAAATCTGATTACTTGGAAATGAACAGCTAATTTTTTATTTATAAAAAAATGTCCATTTGCCCATCAAACTTTTTCTATTTAAAAAAAACGAAAATTTTTCCATTGCTCAAACTTATACAATGCTAATCTGAAGGCAGTTAGTTACAAGTCCTAGCAAAAAGAACACAAATTTGTAAAAAGGTTTTAAATGATTTCTGAAAATAATTTTTATTCCTGATACATTTATCATTTTTATAGTTTGCTATACAAGTTTGATCCAAAACAATGCTTGAGATAGCATCATATGTTTCAATAACTATAAAATGGAGCATTCAAAGAATTAGACATAGTTTTGAAAGAACTAATTTTTCTTTGCTTAAATAGAATTTCCTTAACACGTTTGAAAGAAATTATTTAGTGGATAGTCATTAAAAATACACACACAAAAAACAACAACAACACTTTTGTATTGTCATGTTCAATATCATTCCCCCTTGTAATCAGCACTTTATTTTAAAGTGTTACTTTCCTATTTCAGTTTATGCTAGTTGACTCTGCACCAGTTAAGAAAAATGGGAATCTGATTAATTACCCAAAGCTCTCATTACAGTCATCCATCTTTTGATGAGTTTCATGTCATTATCATTTGGCTTTTCTTTTCTAAGGCTGCTGATGCTGTTCAGGATGCTAAACCTAAGGAAATTAACAAACAGCTCAATCTAAAAAAGAAGAGGATGAAAACTGTTAAGAGATTAAACAATGGAGCTCTTGGCAAGAGACAGATGCAGGGTTAGCATGCTCACATAACTTTTTATACTTGTGGCTTATGTTGTGTAACTGCTCTGGCTTGTGTGATGCATGTGGATTTTTTTTGAGAAGCGCAGTAATTTATAAAAACACACTAATTTTTAAAATTATTATTTCAATCTATTTATACTAACAATTTAAATAAAGCAAACTCTTAAATGTACCTGTACTCTTCCATTTTTTCTGTGCATGCTCTTAAATTTCTACAAGGAATTATTACAGTAGTTATATTCTCATTTTTGTGTTTTATCTTACATAAATGGGTAAACTTTTGTGACTTTAATTTTTAATTTTTTTTTTACAAACCTGTCAGTTGGCAAAAAGTTGATAAAAGAACCATCGCCAGTGAAATCTAAGGCAGCAGTCAAACTCCGTCCCAGGAAGAATCAAGTTGAGACAAGAAATGTTTCTGGCACAGCAGCTTCAGTGGCGTCAAGTGTCAGTACCACAACCCACACTGTCTCAGGCAACCCTCTGGGACACAGCAATGGTGCAGCAATCCCCCCCTCCCTTGACAGCCTAAATCTGCTTCATGCACACACTATCATGTCCACTTCAGGGCAAGGTTAGACTCTTTCTTTATAACATTATTTCAAAATAGGTTTAATATTCTATTTACTTCATCATGTCCCTTAAAGACCTGGAAGACCCATTTCTTTAATACAATACATGGATTTAATATTTTATTTACATTATGTCATTAACATACATCATATGCTTACAGTATATACTCCAGTATCAGTTGATTTTTAGCATTCAAATTTCAAGGCCGAAATCGGAGGGTTGACTTAAAAATATGTAACTCATTTTATAAATGCCACGAGTTTACAGTAGCAATAGTTGGACAAGTGACAAATCAACGGGTATACATAAACCTGATATCGACTTACTCAAATACATTACACATTTATTATACTGGGTAAAATCCGACTTAAAGTTCCCACTCAACATAGCCGCCATCTTTGTCGATATGCAGCGTACCAAAGAAATTGGAAAATTCAACTATTAAAATTCTAAAACTAAACCTAACCCTAACCCTAACCCTAAATTCACAATTACAACTAAACCTATCCCAAAACCTAAATTAACAAATAAAAATTCTAAATCTAAACCTAAAAAAACAAATGAAGAGAATGCAGAATTAATTGCTATATAACCCATTTGGGAACGTATAATCGGATTCAGCCCTATACTGTTTTTACAATCTTTACTAACTTTTTAAAAAAAAAATTAAATATGTTTAGTATTTTATTTTGCTATAAACAGTAAAAACTTAAAATAACAATGTTAGAAACAAAAAACTATGATACCTGAACACAGAGAAACAAAATCTGGACATTCATTTAATGAAAGGGCTTATATCATCAAAAATTACAGTTTTTAAGAGTTAATGAAGTCAATGCCTTTAACACTCAGATCTTTGACTTTTACCCTATCATATTAAAATTTTTGAACATTTTATAAATCAATTTGAAAAACATATCTTACTGGTCCATCTTTATATGACTTGTTCTAGATTCTGCTGAGAAGATAAGCTACAATGATAGAAGAATGACTGAAACATCCAGTGCATATTTTAAACCAACTGTCCACAAGCAGACTGTAGCAATGCTGGAGAAACAAGCTGGTTTCTTACAAATGATAGGTACAATTGATTGAATTATATGGCCTTGCATCCAACAGGGGCTTTCCTAAAATATGCCTGGCAAAAAATTCTTAAATTTAATGGATTTGTAAAGGTGTCTGTTTTTATTTTGGGATGAGTTTTGTCATTCAGTTAGTGACATCATAGCAGCATATTTTATTAGGTTACATTTGGTTTATTTATATCTGATGGTATATAGGTAGTGAAGTCACAATAATGAAAATTAAAATTTTAAGTTATCAAGAATAATATTGTTTAATTTAGTCTAGATGTTTTGTAAAAGAAACAAACAGAATAAAGAGTTAACTGAAAGTCATTATTGATGCCAATGATGACATTGTTCCTATTTGTTTTTTTCAGAAACAATGAAGCAACGTTTTTTATCATTTTTGGCATTTATGCAAACCCCACAGTACAGGGCAATACTGTTGCTTCAAATAGAACAAGAGAAAGTAAGTTGGATTGGTCATTTACTATACAAGCATTTAGTAGCAGAGAAAGAAAGATGTTTTTAATATAAACATTTCAGTTTTGAACTTTAAAAAAAGAAGAACAATTTATTAACTCTTAAAGTCGCAGAAGGGTTTTCAATAAACTTCCGACTCAGTCCCGTAAGGATTTCCTGTATTACGATCAACCGCTTATGAAATTAAAAAATTTGCTTAAAATTCATTTATAATATTATTGTCATACTGACTTCATTTTTAGGCTAAGAATGGTTATTTTACGCATTCAAAAGACCGTACTGAGTTTAAAACAATATTTACCTGTAGTTTAGTACTATTATTTTAGTAATAAAGTATAGCAGGCCTGCCAACCCTCCCGATTTTTTCGGGATTATACAGATTTTTTACCCATGCTTACAAAATCCCGATAAGACCCTTAATCACCCGATTTTCCGAAAAAAAAAAAAATTCACCATGAAAAATCCGAATGCGAAAAAATTATAAAAAGAAAAAGCCCCCCCAAAAAAATAAGACGACGTGGCAAGACAGGAACTGCTTGATTTATATGATGACTTCCTGTTTTTTCTCCCGCACTTCCGTTATTTAAAGGAACCGCTGTTTAAGTTATTGTGTCATTCTTCACTTGATATTCTATCATCCATCCGTTTATTGGACTTAAAAATAATTCATTGTGTGGTGCCTATTTCAAAGAGGAAGCTTAACGTGACAACATGGATACATTTTTGAAAAGATCTGCCGATGCAACAAATGAGGTCGAATCTGACAATGCTAAAACTCCAACCAAAAAAAAAACGTTATGCTCAATGTTTTAGAAAGGAATATACTGAGAAGCATTCGTTTCTTAGATCATCATCCCGTGGGGAAACATTTGCATTTTGCAATCTTTGCCAAACCCACTTAAGCATAGAAAGGGGTGGTTATAATGATATTCAAAAACATATAACTACTAAGAAACATGCAGCTGCAGCTAACAGCATTGACAGTGAAACTACAAACTAATGCACTTTTGGAAAAACTGAATGAGAAGTCAAGAAAAGTGGTTGTAGAGCACCTAAAGTCTTTCTATGTTGTAGCTCTCAAGTATATGAAAGAGAAATTTCCACTATCTGACCCACTCTACCAGCATGCCAAAGTGTTAAATATGAATTGGAGAGATAGTGGTACCTTTGCTGACCTTCAATTTTTTTAAAAGAAAATTCCAATGACCTGTTCACTGGACTCCTATGAGGAACAATTCAGGAAGTACCAGATTATGGACCTACCAAAGGAAGTGGTTACCTCAACCAGGGTGGATGAACAGTGGCACATCCTGAAAAACTTTAAAAATCCAATAACAGACCAAGGGAATTAAAGGATTTGGCTACTGCCATGCTTGCTGCATTCCCCACAGCAATGCAGATGCCGAAAGAATTTTTTCTATTGTCAAGAAAAATTATACAGAGTCAAGGGCCTCTATGAAAGTGGAGACTGTCTAATTTGTTGGTCACCAAAGTTACCAATTGCCATGGCAACTTACATGAAATATGTCCAAAGAGTTGTTGGGCAAATGTAAAAAGGCCACAAGAGAAATGTTGTCAAACTGAACACATGCAAGTTGTGTACATATGTAAATAATGATTATTCTGTTCTGTGCATATGTATATATGTACATTTGTAATGATGTTAATATTCATTCTGTGGACTATTACATGAAAATGAAGGTAAATGATTATTTTTGTAACTTTTAATCATTTAACTATTGATAATTAAGTGTATAGATTTAGACCATGGCGCTAATGACTTGCGATCCCGACTTGCGCGGATTTTTTTTTGGGGCAAGTTGGCAGTCTGGTATAGCAAATAACGTATCTTTGAAAAAAAAAACGTTAAAACTACCAAAAAACATCTCGAATCGAGCGATAACACTAGCGCGGGCAACGGCCGCCATTGCCGGAAGTCGAATACATCATTTTTCAAGCATTGAAGAGTTTTTACTTTCCGAGATCTCATTTCTAACGAGAGTGGTATCTAGGGACGCATTACGACGCTTTACGGATAGCAGGGTGAGACGCATTACAACGCTTTGCGACTTTAAGAGTTAACAATAATTTATTCCCTAGAATAAATTTGTGTAAATATAACCAAGTTTTTTTCATTTTTCATAAAAGGAAATCCCAAATAAATTTTGTAAACCTATTTTAGATGTGAACTGATGTATGATGAAATTTTTGATACCCATTGTGCCTACTTAGTTATCAATCTGTTATGAAAAACTGCCTAGTGAAAAGGCTATTTCCTCAACCTCCAGCCTATTGTGCCTTCTTGGCCATCTACCTTTTAAGCCTGCTTGTTAATTTACCTGCTCTTTCTTACGCTTGGTGATATAACTTCTGTGCCTGATATGTTGGTTACTGTGACAGTTGTTCAATAATATTTACCAATCCTGTCTGATACAAAATCTATCTATTTAACCAGTATTATCTCTATCTATTGTGACGGGCACTAAATCTACCTACTAATTCTTATGATTTAACTACCCATTGTGCCATTTGATTTTAGCCCATATCACAAGCATTTTTAGGGTAATTTACCACCTTGTGAACGCCATATGCAAAAGATAGCACAATTTTTTGGCTTTCATGACCTAGTTTCTAAACCGTTCGACGACGTGGGGTAAAAATGAAAGTACCTACAAGTAGTATGACAACTAGGCTACTATAATGAGACTGCATTCTTGTCTTACTATGCGGGGTTAGAGTTTAAAGTGCAAATTAAGCTGACCCAGTTAGCCTGCCGAACACTTTTGCTTAGTTTACTTCAAAGCAGACACTTTGACCTCAAAGCAGACACATAACCAAAGAATCAATTTTTAGCTAATGAAGTCAACAAATAACACTGGCGATGGCAATAATAATGTAATAAACGTTTATTAAAGAAATTATAGCCCAATTAACTTAGATCTGTATGATATGTAAATTTTAAAAAGGCACGCAGAAACAAAGCACAACATAGTATACAGACAGTATCAGTATAAGATTTTAGATATACAAAATAAAACAATAGGTAATCTATAGCCTCTAATTACGAATATTGGTTTTGAAATATAGTGCATCATGAAATAGTTTAGAAATACAATAACATAAAATATAAAATAACATAGTCTACAGTCACTGGTCAGGGCAGCAAACAGTGCGCACTAAAGTTCTTTGTTTTTTTAAAGATGCACAATTTTGCATGCACTGTGCATACCACCAGCCATCACACACATCACATTGGACGCAAACCTCTGCACTTAAGACCTTTTTTGCACCCATGACACATTCCTGCCAACAAGAGATCCTCTTCTATATCTAAAGTATTGTCATCTTCAGCCATGTCAGGCTCCATTGTTTGAATCAACTGTGAGTCCTCACTGCTGCTATCAGATAGATCTATTACTGGATTCTTCTCTACTTTCTTAGACTCCACTATTTTCATTTTTTAAATCTGCTCTTATTTTCTCTTGTGTCTTTTTTCTTCCCTTTCCTGCTCTCTTTTCCTTTTGTAGCCTCTTTTTGTGGATCCTTTCTCTTTTTGCTTTTTTCCCCCTGGATCTTTCTTTTCAGTTTATTTTTTTTCTATTTCTTTCTTGTCTGCTATTTTCTTTTTTTAATGCTTCTCTCTTCTCCTCCAAGTTTGGCATGGTTGGAGCATTTGCTGTTTTCTTCTTGTTTTTATTCCTTCTAACAATAGCAGGCAGCTTTAAAATGTCTTCTACTGTCAAGTTAGCTTTGACAGTTTTGGGGTTCCTCTACTCCTAGACTACATGCTTCTATTAGCCCCACATCTAAGGCTTGAAACTTATTGAATTTCTCTTCTTCCTCTTTGCTAAGGTTGTCTCCTGCAGTACTTGTCATTGTCAGTTGACAAACAAATTTATTAAAATGGTTCCGTCCCATTTCATCATATAAAAAGTTTGAATAGTCATGGAGTGCTTTAAGTTGTGCAGCAGACAAATGGGACTTTGGTGGTGATGATGCTGGTAATGATTCTGGTTGGGAAGATTTGTCAATGATAGACTTATTTTCATTTTCAAATGTGCTGGGTCTCTATTACTACTTGTGTTTCATTTGCAATCGGTTGTGTCTCAATTAGTGCCTGTGTATGTAACATTTGATTGGCTGGGTCTCAATGATTGTTTCTGTGTAAGATTCAGTTAGCTGTGTTTCAGTGGCTGCTAGGAGTGTAGATATAGATCATTAGCTTAATTTTCCTACATGAAAAAGTGATCACCATGAAGTAATATCCTACAATATCCTACAATAAAACAAATATACTTCAACGCGAACATTCCCTCAAACCGAACACTACTATTTTCAAATAACTCTAGAGGCCAAGAGCTAGACCCATATTTAACTAAATTATTAAAAGTATGAAGTAAAATCCAACGTTAAACTTACATTGTCGCGAACACCACTTTGAAATGAACATTATTATTAAAAAAACATTGTAAAGTATAACAGCGTGGTTACTGACTTATTTGTAAGTGGTGATGCAATACCAAACACGTGTGTTTTCCAAAGCAAACAGGAAAAGTAGTCTTAACCCGGAAATCAACTACGTTCTTCCTAGGCCTGTTGACTATTTCAAATTACGGGTGTTTGTTTTCGTGTTAGACAAGAGAATAAACATACAGAGAACGTTTTATGAAATAGTGTACGGTACGACATAGCGTTCGCAAGGTGGTAACTTATTCTTTATGCTACTAATAATTTGATTTGATTCAACCTTTATTACTGGCCAATGCAAACATTTGTTGTATTTTCATGACAGTGTAAAAATACTGAGCTGCTAACAAAAGCTGATGGTTTGGAAAGGGAGATTTCCTTATTACAGAGAGATGGAGTTAAGCTGATAAAAGATCGACTGAAGGAGGTAAAGGGAAAATCACCTGTCTGTTATTTTTTATGTTCAATTTAGAAATCAAGCACATTTTCAGTGGTGTAACCCTTCTGGAAACGGATATTATTTTGTTAATTATCCCCCCTTGCCCCAGACATTATTTTGGAACGAGCCAAAATTTGATAGTCTTGTAAATTATCTTTCAACTTAAAAGAAAAAACAATTGATAATAGTTATTAGATAATTATCTGAGTAGAAATGGAGAAGGATGTTAACAAAACTTGTTTTTTGGTTTACACTTTTCCTACATTAATCATTAAATTTACGACGATAGAAATAATTCTAAAAAATTATAGCAATTAAGATGCACAAGAAAAACCACCAAGCTGCTATTTCTTGGGGTGAAATCAATGAGAAAAACTATTAATATATTAATAATTATAATTATAAAACGTTTATTAAACAATAAAAAGTTTAATTCATTACAAATGTAATAGTTTTTATCGAGTATGTGTAAGAAATAATTTTTAAAAATTTTGCTCGGCAACAACAAAACAGTTTCACTCAGAAAATTCATTTATTGGTCGATTTTCATAATTTAAAAAGCTAAATTAAATTTGACCATTCCCCTAACTGTTTAACATTATGCCTGGGTCTGCGGTGGAATGTTATATCCTCTTATTTTTGTTCTTATATCCGGTACTTCTCTATGTGGCAAATTGACAAGTTGGCTGATGAAAAAAGACACACCTGGTACCAGAAGGGTTAATGAGAATTTTGGGCTGATATAAAGTTAAAAGATGCACCATTATTTCATCTGATTTCTGTAGAATTGGATATTCCTCCTTCTAAAACCTCACATACTAATCATTAGTCTTTATTAACTCTTAAAGTCGCAAAGCGTTGTAATGCGTCTCCGCTCACTATCCTTAAAGCCTCCTAATGAGTCCCTAGATACCACTCTCGTTAGAAATGAGATCTCTGAAATTAAAAACTCTTCAATGCCTGAAAAATGATGTATTCGACTTCCGGCAATGGCGGCCGTTGCCCGCGCTAGTGTTATTGCTCGCTTTGCGATGTTTTTTGGTAGTTTTAACGTTTTTTTTTTTCGAAGATACGTTTTCGCTACTCTTTATTACTAAAATAATTTTACTAAACTACAGGTAAATATTGTTTTAAACTCAGTACGGTCTTTTAGATGCGTAAAATAACCATTCTTAGCCTAAAAAAATGAAGTCAGTTTGACAATATTATTATAAATAGATTTTTAAACAAATTTTTAAATCTCATAACCAGTTGATAGTAATACGGGAAATCCTTACGGGACTGAGGCGGAAGTTTATTGAAAAGCCTTATGCGACTTTAAGAGTTAATATCTAGCTCTGACCTACTTTTATCTTTACTAATCTTTTCCCCTATTATCTAAGTCTATTTATATCTTTAGTCTTTACTGTACTTTTTCTTCTGACCAGATGGGTATTAAAGCGGACACTCCGCGAGAACTTATCAGTCAGGCCAAAGACATTGTGTTGCGCCACCGTGAGCTTAAGTCACAGACTGCCTCACTTGGGGCTCAGATTAATGCTCTTCAGACAGAACATAATCAAAAGGTCTCTGTTATCTATCATTTGATGTTGTTTTCTTTCTTTTTTTTTAAACCTTTCACTTTTTCCTTGAAAAACATTTTGTCTACATTTTAGATATTTTCCATTACTTTTATGGAATATATTTTTATTTGAAGTTTCAATTTCATTATTTGTAATTTTATTTAAATGTTTAAAACATATTGTAAAAAAATAAATATTTATTATGACTACACAATAGTTTTTCTATTACAATCCATTGATATTCATTAGTAATGTATTGTTGAGCTGCAGTCACAGACTTCACTACCCTTATCAAATTTCCTTAGCACCAAAGTTAAGGACTCTTTCCTCTTAATTTGTACTTGTCCAGTATCAATGAATCTTATTACAGTCGAAACCGCTTAAGTCGACGGCGTTGGGGTATGAAAAATGACATCGACATAACCGATGATCGAGTTAAAGCGAAAACCAATATGGCGGCAAAATATTAACATGCGCTTGAAATTTCTTTATGTACGTGTTGTGCGTTAATTAGTGATGGGACGATTAATCAGAATCGTATCGGAATATCGGGACCCTATTTCTTCACTCTTTCTTAAGGTTGTTAAGACCGTTTGTTTTTAAAGACCGTTTAAGTTTAAATATAACGCCGTTTTGCGGTGATTCCCAGATTGAGCGATACTGTGCCTTCGAAGCCACTTGCTTGATTTTCCTTACAAGCTACACAAATAAGTAACCTACACATCCCCTCATTGTCCCTGAACCATTCTCTTCCTAATCATCTTCTTTGGGTCCGTCCCCTCAGCTTACAATGGACTCAGAATGGTCTATCGTGACCTATATATGACTCATGACAAAGCGAACTCTTCTCTATATAAACGTACACAAATATATTAGGTACTCCTTTTGAACCTTCAACTTTGACATATTTTAATTAATTCTAACCAATAGTTAAATGGCTTTTGCACACGGCCACTTCTTATGAATGAAACAATGAGAACAAAGCAGTAGTACAGTACATGTAATACATGTAGTCAAAATGAGGTTGAAGGATGAATGGTTGCCAATGACAACAAGTCTGCACACGGTACATTTTATTATTCCATATGATCCCCTCAGCTTACAATGGACTTAGAATTCCTTCGGTAACTTGATGCTAATAGGACTAACCAACAACAATGGTGTGGGAGATTGAGAGTGGGGGTGGGTAAACTGTCTGTAGTCTGTTATATTATATATTTTAAAATCTGGGGAGCCTTGTTTACAGTAAGAGAGCCTATGATTTTGGTATCGTCCCATCACTAGCCATGATGGCTATAAAATAACTAAGAATTTCAAAAGCCGGCGATTGCCATAGTACCAGAAGCAACACAGCGCTGAGAGCAAAACGCAAGTGGGCTGTGACGTCACCAGCAGACCCTGGTGAGGCAGAAACTTGGTCCGTTCCCTTGGTTATAAAAAAATCATAGCTAACATTTTCAAAAGCTGGCGATTTGTCATGGGGATCGAGATAACCAATGTTAAGTGGCAAATTTGACCCTTTTTTGTGCTCGTGTTATGAGGTTTCGGCGACTTAAAAAAAATCGAATTAAACGACGAGAAAATGCTAAGACAAAGAGAGAATTTGGCGGTTCCAATAAAAA
This sequence comes from Radix auricularia, assembly GCA_002072015.1. Lineage (NCBI taxonomy): Eukaryota > Metazoa > Mollusca > Gastropoda > Lymnaeidae > Radix > Radix auricularia. The sequence goes on along the minus strand of MUZC01004129.1, from coordinate 1,044,825 downwards.
ACGTCGACATAATAGGGTGGTCGAGCTAACCGAGCTCGAGGTAAGTGGGTTCGACTGTAGTTATTTTATAACCACCCCATCAAAGTGGGTTCGACTGTAGTTATTTTATAACCACCCCATCATGCTTCTCTGGAGCTCATGTATATGTTTTAAAAGTTTGAAACTAAATGTTCTCTGAGACAAATCCAGGGGTAAGCAGGTCTGTGCTTGACATAAATATTGTTGGTGGAGATGCTTAACAAAAAATATTTCTTTGAATGTTCCTCTTGTAGAAATACACTATTCAGTTAGACTCTCAGTTAAGTAGAAACTAAAAAATTGATATTTAAATATTTTTTTTTCATTTAGATTACTGCATACAGAAATATACAAGATAGAAAAACTTTTGCAAGACAAGCTAAGGTGAGAATCTAAGTACAACAGTTATAAGAAGTCATAATTCTTTGTAGGCGTAAAGATTTTATTCTAGTATTTTTAAAGAATTATTAAGGCTAGTTTTCATTGAAAAAGAAATATGTTACATTATCTTTTCAAACAAAACATTTTAGATAAATTTAATTGTAAATAGAAAGCTTAACTCTTAATGTGCCATAAGGTTTTCGGAAAACTTCCGCCTCAGTACCGTAAGAATTTCCCGAATTGCGATCAACCGGTTATAAAATTAAAAAAATTGCGTCAAATCCGTTTTTATTATTATGGTCATACTGACGTCATCTTTTAGAATAAGAATGGTTATTTTATGTATCGTTAAGACCGTTTCGAGTTTAAGACTATTTTTACCTGTAGTTTAGTACTATTATTTTAGTAATAAAGCATAGCGAAATCGCATCTTTGCCATAGCCGGAAGTCGAAAACATCGTTCATCCCGCACTGGATAGTTTTTATTTTCTGTAATTTCGTTTCTAAAGAGAGTTCTATCGAGTCGCGCATTACCGCTCTTTGGTACAAAAAGGTAAACCGTGGATTACCGCGCTTTGGTACATTAAGAGTTAAGGTCAGATTACATTTTTAAACAGAAAGGACAAGAAGACTCTTTTAAGCTCTCTGTCAGTTTTGAAGTTCTAATGGAGCAAGTCATTGTACTGTAATTGATGTTTGATGTCACCCACTGCTGGTAACTCCACAGAACGGCTTCTCTGAACATGCCAACCAAGTGATAGAGAAGGCTGAGGTGGACCAGCATAAACTCCTGGCTGATGTTGACAGACTGCACACAGAGCTGCAGTTTTTACAGGACGTCAACCAGTCTTACATGCTACAACAGCCAGGCATCAGATGTCAGGAGGTGGAAGGGAATGAAAAGCACCAAGTCAATGGAATCAACAAAAATGGTCATTCCAATATATTACAAGAGAAGATGGATATGAAAGAAAACTATGACACTTTTGATGAAGTCCTGGCTACTCTCAAAAAAGAGGTGACTGATGCCTTGCAGAACCAAGTACCTACTGGTGGTCTTGGTCTTAATATGGACATGCCACAGCAGGCAGATATAGAAGCTAACCCAAAAACTTGTTCAGAAAAGGTAGCCTCTGTAGCATTAGGTCTTGAGCTAAAACAGACCAATGGTCTTAGACCTGGGAAACATCTTAGTACCAATATTAGTCAAGTAAGCAATAATTCTTTTAAAGCCCCTGAAATGACTATGAAAGAAGTGCTGGAAAGAACGAAAATGCCATCATCCTGGACATCAGAGGTCAAAGATGAGGGACAGATATCAAACACGTCACCTCGTATACTTCCACCTGGAACAAAGATTGACATAAAAAAGCCAAACAAGCCTAATGGAGTCAGGACTTTACTGAAGGGGAAGAGCACTCAGTCTGGCAGTTTTACCTTACTGCAAAGCTCAGAGTCTATACCCTCACAGAGTACCAGAAGTAGTGTGTCCAGGAACTCTCTAACATCTTCTACAGTCTACACTGAAATAGAGAAGTCGGCAGCCGAGGAGTTGATATCCCTGAAAGAAGGTGTCAGCAGTCCAATCAAAGATCCACCATCATCTCAACCCATTGCCGTTTATAAGCAAAATCCACAGAGGACCATTGTGAAGAACCATTCCCCTAGTGTCCAAAGGCAAACTGCAATTTTGATTCAACAGAATCTACAGAAAGGCAGCAGTACTCGAGGCAGCAGCAGTGGCAAAGACACTGCAAAAGGTGCAATAAGGACATCTTCCATATCTGAAGCATTTGCTCAAGTTCCCAAAGCCAGTGTTGTTCAGCAACAGCTTAGCAGCAGCAGCTTGATAGCAGGCCTAAGTAAACATGTACTGAGCTCAGCTTCTTCTGTTCCACACATTGTTTGCAATCTACCTGTCATCCCCATTAATGGACTCATGAAGCACAAAAGTTCAGAGTTGCCCTTAAATAGCCCTGCCAAAATGAGAAGTGTGGAGTCTAAAAATGATATCAGAATGGCCTCCACACCATCTCTTGTCCAGCAAACATCAATCCTACGCACATCTCAACCTGGACAAAGTTCCAGTTTAGCACAACTACTGACATCTCATACAGATCAAAGCCATATATTATCAGGTACTTCTTTCCTGAATGGTACCATCGGTCAGCTGGTCAGTAGTAATGGCACCAGAGGTCTAGCAGCTGGAAGCCCTCCTTTTGTCAACATTCAGTCTCCTCATGTGGGCACAGGGTCAGGTAATGGGGTTCAACCTTCGTACTTCAAGATACTCCACCAGCAGCAGCAGCAGCAGCCACCAAAACCTGGATCTCTCCTGAATGGCACCAATGGATTGATTACAGCCACTACCTCAGCTGCTCTCAGTCATACGGATTCATTAAGACACACAGTCAAGTTGTTATCCCCAGGAGCAATGGATGGGAAAGGTTAGTGTCAATTCTGATTCTAGTTAAATTTGTGTTTGACAGTTCTCATTTGTGTTATCAGTTTGATTTCATATTTAATTTGATAATAAATTTTGACATGAACATTTGTTAAATAAGATGTATGTTTTCTTCCTTTAAAAAAAATACAATAGATTTAGATTTCTTCTTTGATATAATATTATTAACAACATGTGCATTAGACATTAAAAAATAATTACTGTTTGTTTGTGATTTGTTGTTTGAAAAGAGAAAGTGCCCTTTCCCAAATGTAAGATTTCAAATTTTTTTTTTATAAACATAATTAGCAATATGATTAGTCATTCTCCTCTATTCATGAATTAAAAAAAAAAGACTTTTTTAAAATGAACTCAGTTAATAATGTTACTTGCTGTTCAGATTCTATCTAATCACAGGTGGCCATCATCATGTTGCTTATATTTAAGATAAATTTAAATCTGAATTTTTTTCATACTCCCCTTTCCTCGTGTGTTGTCTACCATGACCCTTATTATTGATCAGATGATGCACAATTATTTAGCATTTTATGCAAATGCACCTTGCGTAAGCAGTCTTTAAACAAGAGAAAAATTCAGCTTTTCACAGTTTATGTGTAATTGAGACTTGTGTGACAGACAATGAAGAGATGTGGTTCTCCCTTGCTTAGAACCAATTAATAGAAGCCCCTCTTTCTTTTTCTCTCCTTCTTCTCCTTCAGGATGTTTGCCACCCTTCCAGCCTAGCACATTTCAAGTGTCAGACATGGTTGATATGTGTTTGACACAGGAGGAGTGTACACAGAATAATACAAAATGTGTGTCCAAAGAAATGGAGAAGGTTTTAGAGGCAGGCCTGGCCTGTGTAGACATAGATGCTTCTACTATTGGTCCCCCTGGGAGGAGACAAACCAGACAGTCGTCTGCCAGACTGTCTCAGGGTTCATCTATAGAGCCAGTTGCCAAAGTTTCAAAATGTTCAGAAGCAGATTCCAATAGTCTGATGGATATTTCTGACCAAGAATCAGTGGAGAAAGAATGCCTAGCGATTAGCAAATCTAAAAAAAGTTTAGCCGTCATCTTAAAGAGAGAAGCAAAACTTGAGAAAATGGCAGAATCAACAACTGATGGGGAAATTCAGAAATCATCTTGCCCAATAAATGATGATGGAAAGCTAAAGATGGAAACTAATGAAAGATTTGCTCATTCTGATCAATCTGCTCCCAAAGAACAAGGGCACACATTATCATTGAGTCAAAGTAATGCACCTTCTACTGATGACACCATTTCTGAAATGGCTAGTTCTCGTCAATTGACATCAGACAGCAAGGATCAGGTAGTGTCATCTCAACTTGAAAGAGACAGTGTCAACTCTTGTAACAATGAATTCTTTCAGGATCTTCAGCAATTGAAAAGTGAAGCTGATGATTTTAGAGACAATAGGAAACAATCCCTTAATCCTGATTCCTTTTCTTCAAAATCTCATGTTTCTAGAAGAGATAAGGAATATGACACCAGAAATTCTCGATATAAACAAAAGCTTAAGGAGCACCAGTATGAAGCATTAAAAGTTAAACAAAGAGATCCTAAATCATTTGTTTCACACACTGATAATATCAAAAGCTCCAAGAAATCTGTCTCACCAAATTTAGAGGCTAAAAATAATTCATTGAATTTTGGTAGTAAAGCACATAAACGATCAGCAACGTCATCATCTCCTGTCAATAAGAAGCGGTACAAATCCCACTCGTCAAACAGAGAAACTTTATCAAAAACTGCCTCGACTAAAACTCATTGGAAATCCTCAGGGTCAAGTTTGAAAGAAAAAGCAGTATCGCCCCAGAAAAGAGATGGACGATCCAATTCTCCTTCATCATTGAAAACTACAAGCAGACGTGGAGAATTCCAGGACTTTAAGTCAGATTCTAAGCATTCAAGGTCACACAGCAACTCCAGTGTCAAACATGGAAGTAGAAAATCTGAACAGGATGGAGCCAAGAAAAGAAGGTCACCGTCTCCACGGGGTGTCTCGTCAAAATTAAGCAGAAAAGATGAGAGCAGTGTAAAGTGCAAAGAGCCATCCCCTGGACCCCCTAAATTAGAGAGAGTTGTTGCTTCACCACCTGTGCTCAGGAAAAGAACAATAACCCAAGGACCAACAGAACAACTCTTTTCTTTAGGCTCAGAGAAAGATTCACTCTTTATATCCCATTCTAATAGAAATAATCAAGATTCAAAGTCATCAGTAAATAAAAATTCATTGGAAAAGACAGAAAATTCTATGATTGTCCTTCCTGGCTCTTCCAGAAGGCACTCTAGGGGCAACAAAGGCAAGCCAGTCACTCCTAAAGCTGAACCAAATATTGTTAGTTCATTGAATGACAGAGATTTGGCTTCTAAATCAAAAAAAGAAGTAGAAAAAAGCAAGGACTCTCCCAGAAGGACACAGAGAATAACTAGTTCCAGTAATTCAAACAGTAAGGAAATTTTTGACAAGGAAAAGAAGGCTTCCATTTCTCATACACCAAGAAAGTGTGAAGGTCACTCACAAAAGGAAGCATTAACAGAGAAAAGAAATCATTCAGTTAAATATCATTCACATCACAGTCAAAGTCATAGACACTCCAAAATATCCAGCACATCTCAATGTAAAGATGAGGAATTGAAAGTAGGTGGGACAAAGAAGACCAGTCATGAAGAAGAACATTCAAAGCAAGCTATGGTCAAGTCAAAGCAGAACCATGATAAAGTTGAGCAGATTTCACAAGAGGTATGTGTGCCTACATCAGGCCAGTCTAAGCAAGATAATTTGCTAATGGATTTATGTCTCTTAAATAGCCCTGATAGTTTGCTAATACCACAGTCTTTGTCACAGAGTGGTCATTTGGATAGCTTGCCAACACCACAGTCCATGTCACAAAACAGCCACACAGATAGTGTGCTAACACCACCGACTATGTTACAAAATGGTCTTACTGATAGCAGGCTAACACCACAGGCTATGTTACAAAATGGTCTTACAGATAGTGTGCTAACGCCACAGTCTATGTCACAGGGCAGTCAAATGGAAGATGACGATAATACTGATGTGATAACTTCCTGTTCTGAAAGTGAATCCTCTTTGAGCAAATTAAATCACTCCCATGAACTAACTGCTCAAATGATTGTAGACATGGAGAAAAATGAGAAATCTATTGATTCACTTGTAAGTAATGGAACAGCTAATGACTCGTGTGATGTGGAACCTTTTCCATTGCCTCCAACACCCCAGAAAACTCCCATTCCCAACTCCTCCCCCAGCTCTCCTTACACAGATCCTAACACTTCAATATCTGATGGTCAAAGGCCCTCGGGTGAGATGGTTATGACCACTCTGGTAAATAACACGGCTGTAGAGATATCAAAAATGAATGGAAGGAAAGGACCCCAAACCCCGCCAGGATCACCATTATTTAATCATAAAAGTTTTTCCAGATCTAGATCGCCAAGCATTAGCAGCTCCTCCTCCCCTGGTTCAAGCTATGATTCTTGCCATTCCAGCAGTAGCAGCAGCTCATTCTCTGACAGCAGTTCAGATGAAGCTAAGAAGAGGAAGAAACGCTATCACCTTCGTCAAAATCGTGTGAGGACACCACCGAGGAAACTGTCAACATTAAACCCTCCCCTGAGTCTCAGCATTGGATCTCCCCCCTTAGCAACAGTGCAATATTCCCCCATGCCCAGTCCAAATATGAATGGTTTTAATTACTGTCAACTGAGGTTAGCCATGGGGTCTAATCCTGTATCAGGATTATCTAACCAAGGCATAGTGGGAGGGTCACCTGTATTATCACCCTTGTCCGTGTCCACTCAGCACAGTCCTGGTTATCAGTTGGTTACCAGTGATTCTCTGCGCAGCCCCAATGGACTTCTGAGGAGTCCCAATGGTAGCTGTCAGATAAAACCGTTAAATAGTTTCCAACACACGATGTCATCTCCCACAGCACCATTGCCTTCTCAGCTGCCAACAAGTGATGTTAGTTCTCCCACATCTAATGCACCAAAGGAACAGGGCGAAGTTAGATCAAACTATTCATCTCAGTTTCTACCCAATGGAATTCATGAACGTGCTCACACATTTCCAGAAAAATGGTCAAGCGTATCATCTTCCATAACACATTTATTGGGTGATGGCTCTAAAAAAGATCAGAGTGACCTGGAGACTGATATGGGGGGGACAGCAATGGATCACAATGCTAATAACCCATCTCTGGCATCCTCAAACTCTGGCCTCGTCCAATATTCAACATGTTTGTCACCAACATCAAAAGCCACCCCATCAGTTGATGTCACTTATGACAGTTCATCTGATTTCATCTCTTGTGCTAATCATTTGCAATCTTCTTGCAGTCTGCCACTTTTGAATGAAGTCCCTAGCTCAGAGAAGTACTTAACTCAATGTCTATTATCAACTGCTAGACATTCACCATCAGTGGTTAGTCAGTGTCAAAAGTCATCAATGCAACATTTGAGTTCATCGGTTAAGGAGAAGGTAGCTAGTTATGCAACAAATTTGAAAGAGGGCCAAAACATCAGCATCAATCACTTCTCTCATAAGGCCAGGGGCAGGAAACCTCCTTACATGTCATCATCCCCTCAGCAATCCAGCTGCTTCCTCTATCACCAACAGCAGGACGGATCACTTCAACAAAAGAACCATACCTTTATGTCATCATGTCAATCCCAGTCAGCAATACACAGCAGTCATTTCATGCCATCACCCAAACTGGGCTCTGTTCAGAGATCCTTGAACCCCCACTATTTACATTCTTTTAACACCGGAAGCAGTCAACAAGCTTCAAATCTGAAGAGATCAGGGTTTGGATCTCGTGCAAGTCATCACTCTTCTCATTGGACACATGCAAGCTGTCACAACCACCCTCATTATGTTAAATCTAGATACTCACATCATACAGCAGGACTTGTCCAAGGGTTGCCAGATCCTGGGACTCCTAGTCTGGCCGATGGTTGTCATGGTAACTCTGTGGATCACCCCGCAATGGACCAACCCGCTGGGTCAGGTCAGTGGGACCATCACCCCCCACTTCCTTATCGCATGGGTTTGGGATCTTCTGGTGGTTTGGGCCGTGCCTACCATCACCAGCACAAGCCTTATTATCACCACAAAACCCATCCTTCTCATCATTAATGGGTATGGTCATTCAAAGCATTCCATTTGCAATCTGTTTTTTTACTTATTATTTCACTTTGCACTTGCTAGACTTGTGTTCTACCCCATTGTCTAGTAGTTTTTTTCAGTGCAATAGCTTTTTTGTTAAACATAGTTCATAATTTTTATGTGACTTTTTTTATGCTGGAAGTGGTGCTTTTAATTGCCTATAATCCTTGATGTTTCTTTCTGAAATCCTTTTATAACATATCAGCTAGATAGTTTTTGTGCATAATGCTTTTTTGCCTATTTATTATTATTATTTTTTTATTATTAAAGTGTGTATTTAAAAAACATCTGAACAATAAATCCCAAAAAAAAGGTAATGCGTCTTTTAACAACTATAAAAAGTTAACTTACTTATGCCCTCGGCATTTTGTCTTTAAAATTTGTATAAAATGTTAATTTCCACAGAGTTAATTTTTTGTTGTTGCTTTGTGCATAAAATAGTCCCCTATTAACCAATAACATCTCTATTCCCTCTGCATAAATCTATATATATATATATATATATTAAGAAAGAATTATTTTCTTTGTAGCATTCATTTTTCTATTTCTAATTTGGTGCAAATAATTTTAGTCAGTTCAAAGTCATATTGAGATTTTATATCTTTTAAATGATTCATTTAGAAAAATAAATAGGGACAAAATGTAATGCCTTTGTTGACAAATAAATAAAAGTTTAAACATATTATAAAACATGCTCCAATATCAATGTGAGGTTTCTAAGATCTGAATTTCAGATTCATTAAAAATCCACTTATCTTATGTAAATGTTAGCAATTGTTTTTTGATATTGTTATCTATCCCACATGATGGTTGCTTGCTTCATTCTCATTACCATGTTTACAATCATATCCTCAAAAAACTCTTTATTCAAATTAAAAACTTTTTAAGAAAATTAAATTTGTGAAATACAATGCTTGAAATTGTTATTAAATAATATAAAAATGAACTTTGAAGAAACTTTTAAAATAATAGCATATTTAATATAGATTTTATGCCTCCTTCAAAAAGATCTAGTAGATTAATGTATTTAAAAAGAACTAGTATATTAATGTATTAAAAATATCTAGTAGATTAATGCATTAAAAAAGATATAGCATATTAATGTAATAAAAAATGATCTAGTACATTATTGTATTAAAAGATCTAGTCTATTAATGTAATAAAAAAAAGATCTAGTATATTAATGTATTTAAAAAAGATATAGTATATTAATGCATTTAAAAAAGATATAGAATATTCATGATTTAAAAGCAATGTCTATGAATCTGTATTAATTTTAAGGAAAAAAAAAACATTTATAAAGCTGTATATTTTAAAGAAGAAAAAAATGTCTGTAATGCTTTATTACTTGAAAGAAAAATTTTTCTCTCAGGCTATTTACACCTTTCTTAGTGAAAATTTTTAAATCTCAATGCACATAAAAAAAACAACAAAAACCCACAACTTTTTAATGAAATCAACGGAGAAAAAATTGTAAATAGGATATTTCTAAATAAAAGCCCACATATTTTTAAAGTAAATAGAAACAAAACAATGAGAAAAGGAAATTAGGATTTAAAAATAGTTTTTAGTTAAAAATGAAAATTAAGACCAGTAAAGTATATTGATGTCTGGCTAGTCTATCAAGATCGATCAGTTTTTGAGCATGTAGTTCCTTACCCTGATTGACTTCTATTCATTTTGCTTTGTTAACTATTGAAACCTAATAAAAACACATACATGAATAGAGGAGGCAATTCACACTCAGCATCTCAGTTTGAGTAATTGAACTACAAAAATATAATGGCCATTCCCTTATTTTTAGATAATGTGTTAAATGGAGTTGTCTTGTATTTCGTTCCAGTTATTTGTATGCCTTTTGTTTCTGCCCTTTTTTCTGTGGTTTGGTTAAGATACCTTTTTTCTCTTGACATCTGGCAAAGTCATTAGTGAATGGAATCTCCTTTTGTTGTACACATTATTATAGTAATCATAGTTATTGTATGTATTTTGATGTTGTGACATTTGGTAAATTATTTTATTATCTGAACTGAACTAAAGGAGAAGTCCTAGAATGTGAAGTTATAGATGCGTAGATATTTTGATGGCATGCTATAAAAGAGATAACAGGGTTTGAAGATCTATAATAAAGCTATACTATAACCACATTGAGCTATAAATTAAGGTTATTTAAAAAAAAAAAATTAACTACAATTTTCATATAAATTAAAATGTAAATTATCTCTTGCATTTGATGTTTTAAAAGCTTTCAGTGTCCACTTTGATGCATGTTGTACATATGTTACCCAACTAGTTACACAAAAAAGATATTTCCAAAAATTGTTAATTAAAACCTTAGAGTTTATAAGCCCATTAATTCCTTCTGATTAAATGTTTGAAATTAATGTTAAATGAACCAAGAAATAACAGAGATTAACTAAAAATAATTATTTTGCATTACAAACTCTTTGTTATTGTTTTACTGTAACCCTTTATAAATTTTTTTTAACATTTATTATATTTTCTTGACACTTGTTATAACTTTCTCTCCCACAGATTTACAGTGGTTTGTTGTGATGCCCAAGCAAGCCAGGAATGGGCAAATAACTTTAAGCAACAAATTGGCTAATCCACATTAGGATAATTATTAACTTTTCACATTCATTAATTCTACACCCTTCATAAAATGACTTTCTTTAAAATAGGTTTTAACTTTAAATTTGTCCCCATAGTTTTGAAAATAAATTTAGATGCAAAATAATGATTTTTATTAAATTTTATGAAAATATACAATACGCCAGTAATATAAATTTTTCTTTTTTTATATTAAGAAGTAAGTTTGGTTTTTATCTGTACGTCTCATCGGAAAGTAAAAGTTTAACTTTAATGATTCTAAACATTTTTAAAATTAAGAAATTTTTATTTGTTTATTTCTTCCATTTTACGTTTGGAAACAACAGCAGATCATTAAATGCTTTTCACAATTTATTTTCCTGCTGAATTACTTTATGTGTGTCTTAATTATTCAATACTTAACATTGGGGTTCTGCCATACATGCCAACCCGTATTTAATAATGAATTTAGGGATTTAAAACATGGTCAGTTTTACTGTATTCTGAATTGTTTTTTTGAAAAAATGATCAACAGAATGTTGAAATCATAATGGCATGTTCTATTAAAGACCCCAGTTCTAAAAGTACTTAAGTCAAACCTGAATTGTGAACGTTTAACACCTAGTTTAGACCAATTACTGTATAAATTTGAAAACAATACAATATAACTAAGGCCAACTTTTTAAAAGCCAAAAAAATTAATAAAACCTTGATTATCTCAAAATGCATCAATTGTGGCTTAAGTACTTTTAGCGCTAAGCTCTTCAATTTGAACTTTGACTAATTCAAGTAGACTTTCTAAATTTCAAAAGGTTTCAGTGGTGTAGGGGCAGAAGTCTGTCCTATGCAATACTTTTCCTATATAAGAAAGAATTGAGTTTTCCCGCAAACTGTAGACTTAAATGTTTGGACAGAATCTTTGATATTACTTGATCTTTAATTGCCTGTAGCTTCTTTGAGTTTGAGTGTCAAACATGATTATAAATTATTATGGTAAGAATTTTTTAAAAACTATCCATATGACAGTCTCTACATTACTGTGAAAAATTGACAGTAAATCTGGTAACTTTGTCAAAAAAAATAAAAAATTAATGTACTTTCTATAATGAATTTAAAACGACAGGAAAAATATATAATATCTATATAGTAGTGGATTAATAGGACATATCCAGGTGCAGAGTAAACATAAGTTTTTTGTATTTATTTTGTTCTTTAGAAGCTGCTGTGTTATTTTCCTGAAGCTTTTGTGTAAATGTAAGAAAGAAAATTAAATAATAAACTAGGGACTGTTTTTGATTACACTTAAATTTGTTTTCAAGTCTTCAACCTTCTGTCAATAGATAAAAACATAAAACATTGTTCTAAAAATGTATTATTCTTGGAAAGATCAGTCTATCCTAATGTTATGTTGTAATATTCCTGCTGTCAAGTAGATTATGTTTAAAATGTCTGCATTTGCATAGGCCAAGTTTGCATGCATGAAAAATCTAAATAAAGAAGCATTTAGATATTATAGTTTTCTTTCCAAATCTTTACTCACCTCCACCCTTCTCCTTTACTAAAACAAAAAACAGACCTTCCCTATATTGTTTTTATGCTACTGCACACTTTTTTAGGGGACTTCTGTGCAACATTTTGCACCTCTAAAGGTTGGCATGTATGGCCTCTGCAAAAGTTAAATATATGAGTTTGGTAAATAATTAATACACTGTTGAAATGTCTCAAATTATTTTAGCTTGAAAATCTGCCAACTTGTCCACACTGAGTGATGTGCTAGGGGTTTCCTCTGTTAGAACTTGAATACCTTACAAATGTTATTGCCATGTGGCAGTCATTAAATTTAACATGAACATTTATTGTATCTGTTTATTACTATGTGTGTATAAAACTTATTTCTAAGTCTGTCATTTCTTAACTCTATATTTTCTAATTTTATTTAAAACAGAACTATTTTATCTTATTATATCTGATAAGTCTGAATTCAGGCTTAGCAAATGTTACAATGTTCACAAGGCAGCTGTTTAAGAAAGGCATGGCATATTCAAATGGCAATTGACTTTTGAAAATTATAATATATCATCAAAATAAAAACCTTTGAAGTTTTTTTTTCTGCTACTTTATTCAAGTCAAATTATAATTACAATTCAATATACCAATTAAATCTTCTGGCCTCAAGTTTTAGGTGGTGTGCAATACTAATGTTAGGTTCCAATCCACATTAACATCACCTCAGATTTTAATCCCTTTAAGTGCTACATATATCTCCTTTGGAGGGTTCATGTTATATTTGAAATTCTAAAACTACACTGAGAATTTGTTGGCTCAAACTACCAACATGCTTTGTACATTGTACTTTGTGTCTCATTGTTATTAACATTCATTTATAAGTTTGTCACTAGCACGTTATGAAGGCAATCCTTTCGATAATTTAATTCCTATCTTTTGATATTTCAAACTTACAGCTAAAGCCACAGACCCATGGTTGTTTTTAACTGATGATATCAACATTTAAATTAAAAGTTGAAAATTATTTGTAAGACAAAATTAGGTTTATATTTTAAATAAGTCACAGAAGTTAAAGTTACTGAACCTGTGAAAAATAGAAAATTAAAATTACATTTAACATTGTTCAATGATTTCCCATGTGAGACTCCACTTCTGTCTACTAAGCAAATTATAAATTTTTGAAACCAATAATTCATAAAGTAATGCGATTTGAAATTTAAAAACAACTCAACTCAAAATCCATGATCAAATAAAGATTAGTTAACTGTTTCACACCTTTTCCTTTGATGATACTTTATATAATTTTTATCTCTTGAACTCAACAATAAATGAATAGCATTTTAAAAATCTATTGAACTGTGGCATGTAAGATACTCATGAGAAAATGATTTCTTATCCCTGGTTACAGTGATGTGTTTCAGACTTTGAATTGGCTGTTTTATCAGATGTATATAAATGCTTTATTTATTTTCCTGCCATTGCTTCATACTTTGTGTAAAAAAATAGAAGTAATCAAATTGAATGTGTTAAAACAATTAAGTTCCTCAATTATCAGTCAATGTTACTTTTATGTTGATGACTTAGATGAACCTTTAAAAGTAACCAATCTTATCCATTTGAAACAATTTCTAAACCATGTCTTTGTTTTCTTTGGGTTCATAATGTTTTATCTCAATGTTGAGCCCATGAAGTTGATTTTCTAAAAAAATATTTTTTTTTGTGTGCAAAAACAAAATCTTTTTAACATGTACTCATTACATCCACTATGTAATCTGATTAGTAAGTGTTATAAGTTATACTAATGTTTATAACTGGACTGGATGAATTCACAAATAATGTACTACTTGAGTTTTACTTTTGTAGGTTTGTATATACTTAATATCTTTTCTTTATTATTTGATTGTACATAAAGGCAATTACAAAATGAACTAGAAATGTTGTTTTTAAAAATATTATCATCGCTAGTTCACCTGATCTAATGAGGCGTCTGTCAGAAATAGCACAGAATTTGTTGCAAATGCTCCATGCAGTCAGATGTATATAAAAATATAGGTGTTGTGTTGTTGTTCTGGTGTTAGACAGCATTATTCTAGAGTTGATATAAAGGGTTTGAGTGATTAAATGGCCTCAGTATTCTGTTGGTAAACATCAGTGGGTTGCCCAAAGGGCATTGCCTGCAGAGGTTGTTTAAAAGAAATTCTAATGGCAAGTTTTTGCTTATTGCCTGTGATAAGACACCATTGTAATGTGTTACTTATGTATAGAAATGAGATATTGGACACTTTCACTAAAAATCACAAAAAGTATATTTTACTTCTACTCTATGTTTAACAAAAAAAAAAACACCCTTGATTATTTTGGTTGATGTAAAAAAATTTCCCTGATTGTAACTTTGGTTGTATTTAATTGTTTCATGATTACTTTTTTTTTTTCCAGCAGCTGTCCAGTGACTTGTTTTTATACCCCAAAATGAAACAAACTGATAATATTTCACATTGTACTAGCACGTGTGTTGTGTTATACTAATAGTTGCTTGCAGTTTACCACTGTTACTAGGTTGCTTTAGTTGGCGTCATTTCTGTCTTGTTTATATTTTTTTATGACCTATAAGATCAGGGATTGAAATTTATATTAAAATATGTTTGCTTTTGTGTATTGTCTAGAGTAGGTACAGGAAGAGAAATCATGTATGATTAATAAATTATTATTTCTTGACTATAAATAATGCTCTGGTAAGACAAAGAGTGCCTACATCTTGTAGCATGTTACTGATCAATAATTTCATGGCAATTTTAGTTCATAAATTCCTGAACAAGTAAACCCGCAAAAAAAAAGTACATATTCATTCATAGAAAACATTTTAGGGTCTGGTGACAAATTTTCACCATCTGAAAATAAATTATAGAATGTTTAAATTTAAAGAAAAGAAATAATTCACTTGTCAATGACAGCAAAAAAGCAACTTGCCTTAAGTCAAAGATTGTGTACTGTGATGAGCTAGCATTGATATTATTACTAACATCCCAATCGCAATCATTTTAACATCATCAACTTGCAATGCAATATTATTTTTATAATAATTTTAGCTCAACTCCACTCTAGGGGTTAAATGCAGAAATAAGTGAGTATTGAAACTGTTCCAATAAAGGAAAGTTTCCTGCGTCTTACCACAGGTTTCTTTATTTAATCCGCTTTGGATAAGCTTAAATGCAGATCTACCTCAAGACTGTCCAACCTAAAGTCAGATCATGCATCTAACATCATACAAGAGCATTGTTTGAGTGCAGCACTTATTGCTCAAGTGCTAGCTATAATTTATTGTGACATCTCCCACCAAACAGAGAATTATATGGGCACATGAGAATGACAAGTACAAGTATTTATTTGATAAATGGTCTGTTTCCATCTTCATCTGGCCAACATCAGTATTGTATACCTCAGTACTGTCATTGTAAGAATTTGATCTAGTATAAGCTTTAGTGCTGATTACATCTACTTTTGTGCTAGAAATCTGTTCTTGTATATTATACATATACTTGGGAAAATTTTGCCAAACTAAAATATGGTCTTCACAGAGCAAATATTTTTTTCACTTTCCTAAGAGTCATTGAATTTTCTAGGAATAAAAAGCTCTTCAAAATTTAATATTTTTCTTTTGTACAGATACTATTAAAATTATAAAAACTTTTTCATTTCTTAAATACAGTAGATAACTTCTGCCATTTCCTCTGTCTTATCATTGTTGATGCAAATGTAATCTTAAATGGGATTTTTTGTGGTGGCTAGATGTACGTTTTTATGTTAACAATAAAGTAAATTTTTAAAAAAGTCTTCTGTTTTATGAATGATAACATCAAAAGCGATCAATGTGTCATGAATTTATTTATATTTAATTTTCAACAAAATCTAAAACTTTATTCAAGGGTCACCTGCTCAGACGCATTAGAAATGCATGTCTCGAATCTTTACAGTCAAGTGGGAAATATTTGTGGTAAAAGTTAAGGATGAGCTCTTGGCATTTGAAACCAAACTTTTGATATAACAGCATGGCAGGATTAGTTGCGGACACATGGAGGAGAACATCTTTACCCATACAAGTCTGTATCACAAAGATAACAAAATATTATCATATAACTTTGAACTAAAAAGACAAAAAAAATCAAATTAGTAAAAAAAACTACAAGCAAAGTTAAGCTTTTTTGCAGAAGCTAGTCTATAAATTTTACCAGTTAAATTTTTTTTTAAAGCTTTATTTTCAATTATTTTTCCCTAAATAAGTTGCATCTCTCAAACTCTTAATGCCTGAAAAGCTAAACAGATCTGTTCATGGAAGTGTGTGATTACTCTTACATTGCATTGAAATTCGGTTGCCTGTTGCTTTTTTAAAGCTTCATGACGCCGCCATCAATGCAGTGGTGTAGCTAGGGGAGGGGGTCCAAATTCAAAAGTTCTCCCTGATCCCCACTTGAGTGGGGCCCCCAAAATTAATGTTGGATTTTTTAAACATTAAATATTACAACCCCACCATGTTGTGGGACCCCCTGGGCCCCAAACCATTACAAATTCCTAGCTACGCCACTGCACCATTTGCCTATCAGTCAAGTTGGTGGAAAGTAGAAAAATCAATCATCACTTGGTTTAAGCCCAGACAAAATTGAGAAATTGATTTAACCACTATGGGGCTTGAAGGGGCATTCTTTGTAGTTGTCTAGTTAAGGCTTTCATGTAGTTACAATTTAATCATGACATTGTTCAGACTTTAGCCACACACAAGGGCTAAGTCAGAAGTCCAATACTCTGGGGTTGCATTTCAAAAATAAAAATTCACCTTTTGGTTCAAGTATATTCTAAACTGAGTACAATACTGTGGATGTCGTGGGCTGTCAAATATGTATTTGCTCTTTCACTTTAAATTATTCACTTAATTATTCATTGTTACAAAATTTTTTAAAAAAACAACAACAACCTGTATAAGGTGATATAACATAAAAGTTGCAATGCCTGCCCCCCTCCACTCAGGATGGGTAAAGATGAAAGAGATATATGCTTCATTATAGCCACGATCTGGTACCATGAAAGCAAAGCCAATCACAATTTTTCTGAAAAAAACATTTTGAGATAGAGAAAAATAATAAACGTAATTTTAATAGTATCCACTAAAGACAGCTTTGACTATTTAATTATCAGTAAAACAAAATATATGAATGTTAAGGCTGACCTCTGTATAACATTTAAATCACTTGTTCTGGTTATCATGTTATGTTAGGTCTTACCTGTATAACACTACACAGCTGAAATCTGGATACTGCAAGCATTCTGACACTAGAAAAAAAAACACATAAATTAACTGCTTTTTCTTTTGTACATTGTAAGCATCTGTAAATAAGACTGACATGTTTCTGGTGAAAGACATTCAAATCTGTGATTAAAAAAGGGCAGACTGAACTGGTCAGGTCACCTGGACCAGAAGCCAGACTTAGTAAAAGTAATCTATAGACAAAAATCTCAAGGACAACTGCTCATCAAGACTAGTAGTTAGGAGGGATTGACGATGTGAATGAGGACTTGTGTCAGTGAGGGGGGTTCTGTGACAAATGCGCACAAGACAATTCCGCAATGACAAATGCCCAAAGGACTAACAAGAACACCGATAGTTGCGCACACGGACAATATCGCACATTGATAAATGCAAACGGCTACATAAGCGCACAGTGACAAATGCGCAAATGGTAAATATCAATTTGACAATTTGAAGAATATAATGGGTTCAGACTTCAGCTGGTAGTTAGCATAAATACTGCATTCTATTTTAAAATTTAATAAAATAGTTGAATGTAAAAATTAATATTGTTTGTGAAAGTTAAAATTTATATTTGGGAAATAATATTGTTAATTATCAAAACTTGTTATAATTTCTTCGTGATGTAGTTTGTCTTTTCTCCCCCCCCCCCCCTCCCATATTCCTTGCACTAACCATGAGCAAGACTGTGGTGTATGCTACGACGCGGGTGCATATAGTCAAATATAAGAGAACTAGTGATTGATATCATATCAAATATAAGAGAACTAGTGATTGATATCATTTTAAATATAAGAGAACTAGTGCTCAAATATCAGACTATTTTTTATGTCAGAAGGTAATCATGGTAATGTTTAATCCAATTGCTGTAGGAATGTACTAATTATATCAGGGCAGGAATACAAAAAGTGAGGGGAAGGGGTAGGGGGCTTTTGGTTTACTAACAAACTTTAAATGTTTGAAACTAGGGGTGAATTAGGATAAATAAATAAATGTTTGAAACAATTTTTAAAAAAAATTGCATTAGACCACAAGGTGTCAAAAATTGCCAATGCACCACTGGTGGCTGCAAGATATAGCAAATATATTACTAAGATATTGCCAAGATATTACCAAGATATTAGGAGATATTGCCAAGATATTAACGTAGCTGATGTATAACGTATTGTCATTTATGTAGTTAGTATGATATAAATGTTTCTTTAATTAATATATGTATTGTTATCTCCATGTAAAGCGCTGTGAGCCCGGCTCCTAGCTGGTACATAGCGCTATATAAATTATCATATTATTATTATTATTATTTATTATATTACCAAGATATTAGGAGATATTACCAAGATATAAGAAGATATTGCCAAGATATTACCAAGATATTAGGAGATATTACCAAGATATTGCCAAGATATTAGGAGATATTACCAAGATATTAGGAGATATTACCAAGATATTAGGAGATATTACCAAGATATTAGGAGATATTACCAAGATATTAGGAGATATTGCCAAGATATTACCAAGATATTAGGAGATATTACAAAGATATTGCCAAGATATTACCAAGATATTAGGAGATATTGCCAAGATATTAGGAGATATTGCCAAGATATTAGGAGATATTGCCAAGATATTAGGAGATATTGCCAAGATATTACCAAGATATTAGGAGATATTACCAAGATATTAGGAGATATTACCAAGATATTACCAAGGGCTTATGCTCTGCCATTAGATGAGAAGAATAATACAAGTAATACAACATCTGAATTGAAGTAATACTACATTAGAATTCAAGTAGTACTATATTTGAACTCAAGTAATACAACATTTTATCAACAACTTACTGTCAATTCCTGGCCAGAAAAACTCTCTACACAAAGCATTGACTGATGGGATGTGTTCTGGTCTAACATAGCAGTAGTCAATGGGTGGAAGACTCGGGGCTATCCAAGATGGATCCTTTCTGTGGATGGAGAACATGTTAACATTCTACTATTATCACCTTAACATAATTCATATCTTTGACAGAGAAGGAATTAATTTTCAGTATCTATTCATGCACATTAGTAAATATGAATTAACAATAAATGCATTATAAGTTTATTATACTATTTATATTTAATAAAAAAATTTGATTAACAGAGAAAAAAAAAAAATCAGTTTTCTGCACCTCTGGTGAACACATGCTAGATATATAACTAGGTATAGAAGCAACAATGAATGCATTCAGGTATTACAAGGTTTAAAAAAATATAAATAATTTAGAATCAATACTTCAACTTGTTCCTGACAGCAGTGGTTCTCAAAGAAACATTTTCTCCACAAATAGAAAGTTCCTTTAGCTTAAGATTATACAAGTAGAAGTATTTCTTTGGCTCATAAATATTAATGAAGAATGATTAAATGCAAGCAGAAATATATTATGCCTAACAACATAGCTGTGGCATAGAAAGGAAAAAGCCCAACAAACTAATAATGAACACTATATATATTAGGGCTGTTATCGAATAAATTAAATCGGTAACTTTTGACAAATTAACTATTAATAAATTGATAATTTTGATTAAAGCTAAAAATCAAGATGTGTGACATCATTGAACTGAAAATTTCAAGGGAAGTAAAACAAAACAGGCAATTGACACTTTTTATTCCAAATTTATTGCGTTATTTCCCCTTTCTCACAGACATTTTAAAAATAACAATATTCTGAACTAAATTTTATTTTTTAAAAGCAGCAACAACAAAAAAAAAAAAATGAAACCAAAGTTATGCATACGATGAAAAAAAAAAACACCATATTAAAAATATAAAATATTTCTTAACCTCATTTCTCAAGTGTTATTTCAAGGCTTGTTACATAAAGGTCCAGAAAGTTTTTAAAAAAGAATCAGGATTTATAATTAACAAATAACAAGTTTTAGTTTAACTTAATATTTAGCTTTAACAATATTTTAAAAATCAGTATAAAGTTTTAAAACATAGTTAAAAATAAAAAGATGTTAAATATCACATTAAATTTTTGGCACTTGGATGAAAATTTCAAATTAATTTTATAAATATAAACCTAATACATCTGTATATAAATTGCTATCCCAAGTGGTTCAAAAGTGATGAATTTTTTTTCTAAGACCTCTTAATCACTTGTTTCACTATGTCGTTTTCCTTCACATTTTTTGCCCCTTTAGGGCATTTTTAAAATTAAATACTTAAGTTATGGGCATTTTAAAAAATGCCCATAACTTAAGTATTTAATTAAAAAAAAAAATATTGTTAGAAGATATATTTAAATATAAGTAGTTCAATACAATGTAAATGAATTTAAATTTTGTTATTTTTAATTAAGTAAAAACAATGTTTTATTTTTTAAATATCATTTTTCTTATAAAACAGCTTATTTTAATGTTTACGTTTAAATATCTTTTGATTTTAAATGGAGAAGTGTGTACGTAAAAAAAACAAAAAAAAACCTATTATTATGAGTCATTATTAATTGTATATTAATAAATCGAAATTTAAAATCTCTAATTTTAATCGCTATTCTATTATTAAAATAATTTTTTAATCCATAAAATAACGATTAAAGGGCTATGACTAGTTTCATACAATTTTTTCAATCTTATAATAAATTATTAATAATAGTTCGCTTTTTTAAAGTAAAAACTTCTCCATTTAAAAGTAATTTTTTTAAAAATAAGCTGTTTTTTACAAGGAAAATATTAAAAAAATTTAACATTGTATTTTACCTAATTAATTTAACAATAACAAAATTTAAAATTATTGACTTTATATTGAACATCTAATATTTAAATTACAAAAATAACAATTGCCTGTTGTTACTTCCCTTGAAATTTTCCATTTAATGATGTCAGACATCTTATTTTTAACTTTCATCAAAATTATCAATTAATTATTCTGTAATTTTTCTAAAGCTAATGATTAAATTAAAATTAATCGATAACAGCCATAATATATATAACATAAACTATTATAAACATGTCATACTAAAACTCAAGCACACTACTTTACCTGTAGAAATTTGAGCTCTGTCCTTTGCCTGCAGAAATTATGCACTGTTTACTTTACCTGTAGTATAATCATAAATGTATGTTTACCTGTGTGGATAGGCAATAATTTCCTGAAGGAGTTTCATCTTGGCAGGTCTTTGTCGTAGACTGTAATTGCGCCATATAAAAGGAAGCAAGATTCTGAATAAAAGATAAGCAATGATTAAATCAAAAATAGTTCTGGCTGTTTGGTTTTAGTATAGGGAACTGAAAAATTTGGTTTTAGTAAAAGGGACTTAAACATTTGGTTTTAGTATAAGGAACTTAAAACATTTGGTTTAAACGAGTCTAGTTTGGCTGTTTGGTTTTAGTATAAAGAACTTTAAATATATGCTTTAAACAATTCTGATCAAACTAACATTACATAAGGACTAAATAATTACTAATGGAATAGGGGGGCGGGGGAGGCTAAGGACTTACCTAGTGGTATAGGGACTAATGACTGGCTTCAACTCATGATCTTCCATTCCAACAAGCCGTTGTCTGAAACTTGTGTAGCTCCGAGACTGTGCTTTCTTGTCATCAACATGCATCTATATGGAAAATAGATTAATAAAACATTTTGGTGCATTGACTCCAATGGTAAATTGAACCAAATTAAAAACTTGATATAGTTTTTGAATATTTTTTCAAGTTGTGGCTTTAACTGTAACTTTTGACACTTTCTTTTTCTTCTTCTACCCTGTATTTTTGTTAAGTAATTTGGCCCATATTTCTTCTTTTTGTTTATTTTTTAAAAAAAATCTTTACTTAATTATTATTTTATCCATGGTATAGTATGTATCATATAATGTAAATTTAATTTTTTAAATACTTTTGTTCATTTATTTGTCTGATGAAGGCGTTAGCCGCAATATTTACTAGTGTATTAGTTCATGAATAAATTAATAAAGCTTTAATTTATTGTTTTAATCGCAGACTATGTTTGTGTACCATGTATTTTATATGAAACAATATCTTTTTCTTTTCTCAATTTTTAATGCCACTAAATATGTTTCATTAGTCCAATGGGTGAATGAATAAAAAAATAACATGAACAAAAAGATCTTTAAGTATCATCAGACAACCCCATACTGATGAGATCAAAAACGTTTAAAATTTGTATTTAAAAAATCTTACAAATTAAAACAAAATTATTTTTTTAAAAAAAAGCTATCATCTCTCTTTATTCCATTTTTCCTCTAAAATAAAAGCATTTATTATGCATTAAAACTAATATTTGCCTCTATATTTATGTGCATAGCAGGTTAAGAAACAAATATTGTAAAGTTGTACTAAATAAAAACTGAATACGTACAAAAAGGATTGACATATTCACTCTGATACGTACAAAAAGGATTAATGTTATAACTCTGATATATACAAAAAGGATTAACGTTATCACTCTGATATATACAAAAATGATTAAGGTTATCACTGTGATACATACAAAAATAACTTTATCACTCTGCATGCACATATGTAACTCAGTCTATAAATCTACCAATTTTAAAATATCATGTAATGTAACTGTGTCAAATTATAACCCTGACCAGATCAAAGTACCAGTTAACTTAGTCTTACCATATATATAGTTCTTAATTCTTAGATATACAGACACTCCTTCTATGCAGAAGATAGTTGCGTCCACAGACCATGACGGATGATCTGTTGGCAAGTGATGCAGCGTTCACAGGCCACTGTTATGAGGGTTCAACGCATTACCCAGTCACCTAATTATTGTTAGGTACCCATTCGGAGCTGGGTGACTCAGGTCCCAGGAACAAATCTTTACCTTCGCATGGATTCGAACGCATGACCATCCGTACGACAGTCAAGCACACTGCCACTCGACCAGATTTAAGTAACTCAGTCTTACCATAAATCTATCCAGATTAAAGTAACTCAGTCTTACCATAAATCTATCCAGATCTCTTGTTTCTTTAGACTGAGATGACTTCAGTTTTGGAAAAAATGTTTTGTGGCTTTTGGACTGAAGTAAAAAAAAAACAACAACAAAAACATTAGTCTTTAATGCAATTCACATAAGTGAATGATACAATAAATTAAACAATTTGCTAATTTATTCTTTCAATATTTAAAATATTGGACCTGGTCCTTTGGTGTTTGAGACAGATTTTATTTATAATAATAATAAGAAGAATTTGATAATTTTTCATAGCGCTGATTCCCAGCAAGCAGCTTGGCTCACAGCACTCTTCATACAAATATTAACACACATATAATAATCAATGCATTCATGTCCTAACTACAACCTATAATGAATGACAGATGCAGCTAAAAATAAAAGGTCACATTTTTTTGTTTACAATGTACTACCATGTCAACAAACAATCTAATAAAGTGAAATAAAATCTGAATGAAAACTTACCAAAGTTGAGCTCTCCATATTTTCCAGCTGACTCATTTGAACTTCAAGGTCAAATACTGGTAGTCCAAATTCACGGTTTGTCTAAATTATTAATTTTTATGATATAAATATATGTATATAAATGAGCTAAAACAAGCATATTCAATACCTTAGACAAAAATGTATCTAATAAGATGTCCAATTCAATAATATGTCCAAATTAATACAATGTCCAATTTAATATGAGGTCTAATTTTTAATAAGATATCCAATTTAATACAATGTTCAATTTAATAAGATGTCCAATTTAGTGCAATGTTCAATTTAAGACAATGTCCAGTTTAATAAGATGGAAATTGTCACTCAGGCATGTTACAAGTCAAATCGTGTTTCTTTAATATTGATTACAGCATGACTTTAATAATATACGCATGATAATGTAATAATATACACATGACTGTAGCCACTCACCTGGTTACATATTAGCCACTCACCTGGTTACATATTAGCCACTCACCTTGTTGCATATTAGCCACTCACCTGGTTACATATTAGCCACTCACCTGGTTACATATTAGCCACTCACCTGGTTACATATTAGCCACTCACCTTGCTGCATATTAGCCACTCACCTGGTTACATATTAGCCACTCACCTGGTTGCATATTAGCCACTCACCTGGTTACATATTAGCCACTCACCTGGTTACATATTAGCCACTCACCTGGTTACATATTAGCCACTCACCTGGTTACATATTAGCCACTCACCACTCACCTGGCTACATATTAGCCACTCACCACTCACCTGGCTACATATTAGCCACTCACTTGCCTACTTAATAGCTACTTACCTGGTTACATATTAGCCACTCACCTGGCTACATATAAGCCCCTCACCTGGCTACATATTAGCCACTCACCTGGCTACATATAAGCCACTCACCTGGTTACATATTAGCCACTCACCTGGCTACATATTAGCCACTCACATTGCTACATATTAGCCATTCACCTGGCTACATATTAGCCACTCACCTTGCTTCATATTAGCCACTCATCTGGTTATATATTAGCCACTCACCTGGTTACATATCAGTTTACGTCTAAGTTGTGCCAGGTCTGTCCTCAGTGTTTCCCTTGAAGCTAAAATATTCAATTTTTGAAGTAGTTCCCCTTCCTCAAAGACACTTATCCTCTTTAACCTAGTCAAATAAAGATCGCTATATCAGTTTAAAAAAGATCGTACTATCAGTCAAAGAAAGATTATTATATCAGTCAAAGGAAGATCCCCATATTGGTAAAAAGAAAGATCATCACATCTGTCAAAGAAAGATCATAATATCAGTAAAAGAAAGATCATCACATCTGTCGAAGAAAGATCATTATATCAGCCAAAGAAAGATCATATATTATTCAAAAAGATCTAATCAGTTTAAAGAAAAATCATAATATCAGTCACAAAGAGTCATTATACCAGTCTTAGAGAAATATTATATCAGTCATAAAAATATCACTATATCAGTCAAAAGAAAGATCATCATATCAAAGAAAGATCATAATGGCAATAAAAAAGATCACCATATCAATCAAAAGAAAGATCATCATGTCAGTCAAGGTAAGATCATCATATCAATTTTAAAAAACCAATCATTTCAGTCAAAAAAGATCACCATAAGAGTCAAAAGACAACTCATAATATCATTCAAAAAGCTCATTATTTCATCATATCAGTCAAAGAAAGATCATCATAAATGTCAAAGAAAGTTAAAAAAGATCATCAAATGGGTCAAATAAATATCCTAACTTAAGCTTAAAAAGATCACCAAATCAGTCAAAGAAAGATCACATCAGTAAAAAAAATATGATCATATCTGTTAAATAAAGATCATCATATCAGTCAGTGAAAGATCATCACATCAGTTAAAAAATAATCACTAAGTTAAAAAGATCATCATGTCAATAAAAAGATCATTATTTCAGCCAAAGAAATATCATCACTCCTGACAAAGAAAGATCATTATATCAGCCAAAAAGATCACCATATATGTCAGTAGAAAGATCACTATATGGGTAAAAGAAAGATCATAATGTCAGTCAAACGAAAGAAAGATCATCATACCAGTCAAAGAAAGATCATCATACCAATCAAAGAAAGATCATTACTTCAGTCAAAGAAAGATATCATATCAATCAAAGAAAGATCATGTCAGTCAAAAAAGACCCCTATATCGGTCAAAAGAAACATCATCATGTCAGTAAATAAAAACATCCCCAAATTGGTCCAAAAAAGATCATCATATCAGTCAAAGAAAGATCATCATATACGTTAAAATAGATAACCATATCAGTCAAAGAAAGATCATTATATGATGTTGACAGTAGCTAACAATCAATAGTTTAATGATATACATATATCAAATTGTTACTTTTAGTTTTGTAGTTTAGCTAAGTAGGTCATGTTAAAACTTGGATTACCTCGGTGGTGGACTAGGAGGAAGAGAGTCATCAACCCTCCTCCGCTTGCGAGGTCTCCCTTTGTTTTGGTTTTTGCTCGACATGTAGTCTCCCGGCAGCACATCAACTTCTTTCTTTATTCTGTCGCTCTTTCCACTCTCAGAGTCTCCGGCCTCACCATCGTCCTCGCTGTCAGAGCTTTCAGCCTCTACGATGTTGTTTTCACTTGGTCCCTCTGATTCTGTGTCTGACACAACTTCTTTCTTTAGCTCCACATCAGGCATCTGCATGGTGATGGGAGCTTTGCTGGACATCTGCACGGCGATGGGAGCTTTGCTGGACATCTCAAAAGAATTTTCCTCTGATTAGAATAAATGCTCATTTATTTCTAAATTGAAACAAGAACACTGAACTAACACAGTTATAGCCAAGCAATCCTTGTCTTTATTTAGACTTATCTACACATTATGGTACATCTTGTAAATATGGTGAGTTAAATTATGGTACATCTTGTAAATATGGAGCGTTTCAAAAACAATAATTTTACATGACTTTCCCCAAGAAGTTAGACAAGAGTTTAAATGTTAGAACAGAGTTTTAGATAGTAAAAGAATATCCGTCTAATAAATTACCTGGTGGCAAATCAAAGATGTCAACAAGGTTTGGAGAGGAAGGTCTCATGTCCAGAGATCCTATGTCTATGTCCAGGTCTTCTTGATCCCCGATGTCCACTTCTATACCACTCAGGAAATCATCTGACATCGAGTGACACATGGTTAATTTAACTTTTCATGCCAGTAACTCTCTATACTTGAGCTAAAACCAGATTATCTCTTCAAGGGACAAGCTCACAATGTGATAATGGACACACAAACTTTGACAGTGACAGATGAACTTATTGTTGATTCTAATGGTCATACAAATAGAAGCTCTAAGGAGACAATTGAACGTACCATTTTCCCATTGAATTACTGGAGCTTCCATTATGGAACTTTTCAGTGACGAAGAGAAAGAAGATGAAGTAGCCAGCGACAGGTCAGAAGAGGCTAAACTATTACTGTCTTGATCGGACCAGTTGGTGGCAATGAGGCTCTCCGATGAACAGGCGAGGTCAAATTTGATGGGGCTGTCAGCCGATCTGCCTTTATTCTTCTTCTTCCTTTTCACTTTTGGCCTGTCAATTTTATCAACAGGGACCTCAGGTGTTTCTCCAAGGGTGGTCAATTTTTTCTCCAGCTCCAATTGTTTTTGTTTCTTTAGGTCCTTATTTTGCTGCAATTTAAGCAGAATATTTAATATATACAAAGCTTAACAAAAAGACTTTCTACAATATTAAACGAAATCAGTGCTGTGGAGTTCCAGGTCTAACCAGTAGGAGGTTATGAGAATTATGTGTAGGAAGGGCCTGAACTCTTGAACACAAGCTATTTACTCATTTGTTCCCTAGGCCAGACACAATTGACAAGCAAGATTTCAAGTTGTACATGCTGTTGTTTGTGAATTCAATCAAAAGGCAATGTGGTGTCAATCATTTGAAGTTCCCTTTCCTTTTATTTCAATTCAATCATTACTTTTTTTTTGTCCTAGAAGGTAAGTAAATGTGCAAAATTTCAAGTTCATTGAACTGTGGAAAATGGGTGAAAATTTAATTTTAAGATTCGACACAAGAGTTAATAATAATTGGATCCCATCATCCATACCTTGACAGAAATCTTCTTTTCCTTCAACTGAATGGCAGCCACAAGAGCATTTTCTCGTGCTTTTCGGCATGATCTGTTCTCTGGCATCAATTCTAATTGAGTTTCCAACGAAATTTTTTTCTTGTTATTGTTCTTTTTTTCTGTGTGTGGGAAATAAATTAAACTGTCTAAACAGAAATAATTTTCAATGTTATACATAGTTTTTAAATAAGAGATTGCTCATTTACAACAAGCATCTTGTATAATTCATAGAAATAATTTTCAATGTTATACATAGTTTTTAAAAAATAAGAAATAGGTGATTACAACATAAATCTTGTTTAAATCATAGAAATAATTTTCAACAAAAAATATGTTCCTTTATAGACACGATGAAACCATAAAACCAACTACATTTTAAAAAAGTTATTTCTCTTCACTTTAACAAGATTTTGTTTTCAGCCATTCCTGGACCATGGACCAAACTAATTTAATTACTTTCTGTGCGTGGCATCGGTGGCTCGAGGGCCGCCAGTTTCCAGTAGCCTTGATCTACAACCTTTGTACCAGAAGTGAAAAACAGGGGGCAGCCTGAAGATAAGGTTCCTGCAATAGTTCCCATCCAGAGGTTTGTCTTCTTCCTTTTGAAGAATTGAAATGAACCATTGAGTATCTGATTGACTAATAGAGAGTTTAATGAAATGAACCATTATCTGATTGGCTATTTTAGAGTTTAAAGAGCCATTGAGTATCTGCTTGGCTATTTCAGAGTTTAATGAACCATTGAGTATCTGATTGGCTAATAGAGAGTTTTAAGAAATGAACTATTATCTGATTGGCTAATAGAGAGTTTAATGAAATAAACCATACCTGATTGGCTAATAGAGAGTTTAATGAAATGAACAATTATCTGATTGGCTATTTTAGAGTTTAAAGAGCCATTGAGTATCTGCTTGGCTATTATAGAGTTTATGAAGATATTTAATGCATTGGTGAGAATCCACTTCAAATGTACCAAAAAGATTGAATGAGATTTAATAGATATTCAATGAAATGGGTGGATGCTGAAAATGAATATTTGTGTACTGTCTGTGGAAGTAACCAATTTTATGAAAATATAAAGAATGATTAAATATATGTTAGGCATGATATAGATTTCTGAAAGACAAATCTGAATTATTAATGACTATCTGCTGTGGATGATGCAGTTTAAATAAAGACATTAAAGTAATAAAGGACATTTCATTAAAACTACATCAGTGAAGTAAAAGTTTTTAAAAATAAAATGAAAATTAATTTTTAAATTGTTTCAAATGTAACTCAAACCTCTGATGTCCAAAGAACATGGTCCAGTGAGTCTCAATAAATGCACAAATGTGACCTTTCCAATGAAAATAGCCACATTTGCCTTGACCCATTTTCTGGAGGTTGTAAAGGGTCAACATCACAACATTGTGCCTGACAATACAGAAAATTGGATAAAAATTAGTGTCAGCTCAATGTACATCAGTAAGTTACATGAATTATAACTAATTATAGGCAATAAGGAATATTGAAATTAATATGGTGGCACAGAGATAAAAGCAAAAAACATAAAAATCAAACACAAAATAGAAAATCATTAATTGACATAAATTAACATTAATACAACAATCATAAATTGACATTAATACAAGAATCATAGATTATCATTAATATAACCATTATAAATTGACATTGATACAATACAAAAATCAGAAGGCTATTTGAGTGCAGATCTTATAAGTAAGAATAATAATATGGTTTTACTGAAAAACACCAATAATCAATTTATAAACTGACTTGTAAAGAATGATGTGGTTTTACTGAAAAAAGGCAAATAAACAATTTATAAACTGACTTGTCCAGAATGCACTAAAATTAAGAAAATAATGAAATTTTTCTTCAAATGCATTGTGCCTAGGCCTAGGTTGACAGTGCAAAAGTGTAGGTGAGCATTCCATCTCTAGGCAGCCAATGAATGAGCACATGGATAAATAATTTAGCTTGCTGAACATAGTATGTGGAAAATTGAACAGACTGAACATAAGTGTACAAACTACCCAACCAGCAACAAGATTCAAGAAGCAAGTAAGAAAAGTCATTAAAAATGTGTTTATTATTTTACTTTTAAAAATAAAGTATACAAATCGATTTCTCCAGTAGTGTCGCAACATGTGGACTTCTTGTCATGATAAATGTCAATTTTATCGCAACCATGCAAAACTTATTGTTTCCTTACCATGAAATATTGCTTCGCTGAAATTCTTCTTTTCCTTCATCACCACAGGATTCACATTTAAAGGTGAAAAACGTGTCATCAAGAAGAGAAGATGGCTGTAAACTGCGAATGCAACCTGAAAATTTGGATGAAGCAATTAATTTTACATACTTAACATTAGGAGAAAATCTAATTTCAGGCTCTGTGACACAATAACTATGGTTAATTTTAGATTATTTGCAGGTATTTTAGAATAAGTAGGAAATTATACCTACATATTTCTATACTTGCTAGACTAAGTTTGGCTATGTATATAGAATACATGGAAAATTATTTCTACATATTTCTTGCTTGACTAAGTTTGGCTATGTAATGTAGAATACGTGGAAACTTATTTCTACATATTTTTTGCTTGACTAAGTTTGGCTAGGTAATGTAGAATACGTGGAAACTTATTTCTACATATTTTTTGCTTGACTAAGTTTGGCTATGTATTATAGAATACGTGGGAACTAATGTTTTAGATTTTATTTCATCACTAATCTTAATTCAAGGATAACTATAGTTTTTATGTCATCACTAATCTTAATCAAGGATAACTATAGTTTTTATGTCATCACTAATCTTAATCAAGGATAACTAATACTCACCATAGTGCACCCTTTTTCCACATGAAATACATTTATAATGCAAGACTTGTTCCCAATTGACTTCATCCTTGCCACAGTAACAGTAAGCCCTACTCATGGATGGATGATCCTTTTCCATTAGTATTGGTGACTACAATTGAAATTGATCAAATTATCTATACTTTTTGTCAGGCATTTCATCAAAATTAGTATCAATATTTATGACACGAGCAAAATACCCGTGCTACGCTACGGGTTAGGCACAATAAGAATAATTTTGTTTGGTTTTGGGTCTCAAATTCTCCTTAAAAATGAATGTAAACGCATCTGGAAATTAGGGTAGTGATAAATCAAACCCCTTCTTAATAAAAACAACGATATGTGTGTCGAGAAAAATAAAAACTATTAATAATTTAAATATTAGCCATCAATTTTGGTATTTCTGCTTTAATATAGCATCATCATTAAAAATCCTTGGCTCTACAGCCCATGTAGGGCCCTGGCTTGCTCCACCACATCCTTCCATTCAGATCGATTGATGGCTTTCTTTCACCATGCTCGAACCCCTTTAATAACGCATGCTATATACTCTACCAGAATATCAAATGTCGTTAAAAGTTTAAAAAATATAACGGGCAAGGCTCACTTTCTTTTCACGTGAATCAAAACATGAAAACAATATCTTTCCACATGATTCCTTTGGTTCTTAGAAAACACCCATTTCATTTATAGTCTAAGCATGAAATTAGTTCAAGA
>MUZC01004129.1:966288-1010400 GCA_002072015.1 Radix auricularia | reverse complement strand
CCCCCCCCCCCCCCCCCCCCCCCCGCTCAAAAAAATCACCTTACCATCCCATCCCTCTGCTCACTGTTTTTACACCACTGTACTACAGTAGTATTTTAATGTCATCATTTTACAATCGTTGACTCATTCCATCAAAATTTGCATTTCCCCAATAAACAAAGCAGTAAAAGGCTAATGGTAGTAATAGCGGGCATTAAAAAAATTTCGAAGATTTTGAGGCATTTTGAACGGGTAACCCGGGTACCCGGGCAGCATTTTTCATTAATATTGACAGCCCTAGTTACCACACAACTGCACATAATTGTCATGATAAGAGCACCATATTATATATTCTTCGGTCATTAAAAATTATTTCCCCTGTTCCATAGCTCAGTGGATTAGAGCCCTTATCTGGTGAACAGGAAGTTAAGGTTTCAAATCCTTAAGAAGTTGGAAGCCCCAAACAGTAAGGGATCCCTATTAAATGGTTGGTGGTGAAGATCAATGTTTTGTTTTTAAATAAAGATCAAAATTTAATTTTTTTTAAAAACTGCTATACCAAATTAGCCAAATTTCAGACCACCTACTTAAATATTTTAGTTTTAAATTTCAATATTTGGCATGTAATGACTGCATTCAAACTTTCTAAATTCCCATATCAAGTCTGTACATGTGACAGCTCTATAAAATAACCATAAATTATCCATTTATCCAGCTGTTTCTGTAACAGATAGAATGTAAGGACTGTATAATAGCAAACATTTCATATAAAATAGAAAAAGCAAATGAGATTTTAAATTGACAAGTTACAAAAGTTAGAGTAACATGGTCACAGACTGCTGGAACTATAGTCTCCAGTTACAGTAACATGGTCACAGACTGCTGGAACTATAGCTTCCAGTTACAGTAACATGATCTCAGGCTGCTGGAACTATAGCCTCCAGTTACAGTAACATGGTCACAGACTGCTGGAACTATAGCCTCCAATTACAGTAACACGGTCACAGACTGCTGGAACTATAGCCTCCAGTTACAGTAACATGGTCTCAGGCTGCTGGAACTATAGCCTCCAGTTACAGTAACATGGTCACAGACTTCTGGAACTATAGTCTCCAGTTACAGTAACATGGTCACAGACTGCTGTAAACCAGGGGCGGATTAAGACTGCACGGGGCCCCAGGCTGCAATCAAACGGGGGCCCTATCCAGCCAGCGTCCCTTAAAATAAAATGATTGTTAACAGCTAATATAGGACTGTAACTAAATATTAATAATGAAAAAAAAAATGAACGAACACGAAAAAATAACTGTTTGAAGTGTTTGCGGTATGTTACAATTGAGTATGAAAAGAAAAATTTAATTTTCCACTGCTGGGAATCAAACCCGATATCGGTTGCATCACGCGCCTGTACACTCTCCACACGGCCAGAGGAGCTTGTGTCATAAATGTCATTTAGTTCATATATTATTATTAATATTATGGATGTTGCTAGCGTTACGACAAGTTTGTTGTAGCAGCAGACGATCCGGCGGGATGTTGCTAGCGTTACGACAAGCAAGATTGTCATAACAGCAGACGACTCAACGGGGTGTTGCTAGCGCTACGAAATACGCAACTTCTGCTACGACCAGTCTTAGTCACTATTTGCAGTAGACACTTGGAAAGAATAAAGTCGCTATAATATCTTAACAAGCGAAGTATGTCGACCGTGACGTCACGGTCATGGCGGCCTTCTTTGTTGTTATAGCACGTCCTTTAAAAAGCTTTAAAATTAAAATTCTTTAAGAATTAACCCAAACCCTAAAACCTTAAATTTTCCTAAAATGCTATACTATACCTAACCCAAACCCTAAAACCTTCCATTTTTGATAATCCTTTTAGAATTTATAGAACTCTTTTTCCAGCAACCGGTAGCGTCGTGATGTCACAGTCGACATACTTTGCTTCAGCCACAACATGTCGTAACAGCCGACGATCCGGGGGGGGGATGTTGCTGGCGTTATGACCTGTCACTGTCATGTTGTAGCACCAGCAACATCCCGCCTAGTTGTCTGCCGTTACTTTGTTGTAGAAGCAGGCAGCAGACACTTCGAAATGTCATGTAAATTCATATAATATTATGGTTCATAATTTAAATTATCATTTAGTCTTAGTTGGTATGGTCCACTATAGCACTATGGTTACTATACTGTGGTATACTATTTCTATTATTATAAATTATACTAATACTAGTTACTACTAGTTACTAGATATTAGTTAGTTTAGTTTAGTTAAAGTTTAGTAGATGACAATGACAATGTCAATGTCTGATCACTGAAATCACTGATAGTCCAGTCATAATCATAATCATAATGATAATCAATTTAAAATTAAATTTTATTTAATGATTGAGATTGATTAGTTAAAGTTAGCAAAATAAAAAAAAAGTAGAACTTAAGCTATATTAATATTTCGCTTTACCTATTATTTACCTTTACTACTTACTATTTACAATAGACAGGTGACGGTGGTGTGTCAAGCATTAAAATTTGGAGACCTATTTAAGATATATAGTATACTATTATAGTAATAAATGATTTGACTTTTTAGTTACATTAGATGGTTTATAAAACTAAAATGAGATAAATATATGCGAATCAATATCAGTGAATAGTATACTATAAAATACATAAAAGCACTTGAAATGGGAGTAATTAAATAATGGGCAATATTCTAAGAGTATTATATTTTTGACCTGAGTCTAAGTTATTACTATTTTAATAAAACAATCTTAAGACTTTCAGTAACAAAAAATTAAAAGCACAAAAAATTATTTTAGCAAAATAAAAAAATTACTTCATGAACATAATTTTCACACAATTGCGCATGGGGATATAGCTCAGTGGTAGAGCATTCGACTGCAGATCGAGAGGTCCCCGGTTCAAACCCGGGTGTCCCCTTGCTTTTTGTCAATTTTAAAAACATTATTATGAATATTTCTCTGGTCACAAATGAATTAGTGTAAAATTCTTACAATCTTTATCATATCTAAACTTATCTGTTACATTTAATCTTTCTGTACAAAAGATTATTTGGTTTGTGATTTGTCCTAAAAATTTTATTGGCGATTTATCACCACCGTCACACCCTTGTCGCGCGTCGTCATAAAAAACTTAGACCCGCTCCAATATGACGTCACAAAGATTTGCTACCATCAAAGCTGTATGTAATATTTGAAAAAAGCATGATAATCATCCCTTTTTTGCCAATTAAGTATATACTTATTGAAAGGCTGCACTCTATTATTGTCACGTAAAACGTCATGAAATAAATTGTAAAAGTAAAAGCTATCAAATATTTAAGTGGGACGTTTATTTTAAGTTGCGAGTTTTGACGTGACGTCACATTTCTCAAATATTCCCCCCCCCTTGTCACACATTGTCAAAAATGTATATACCCCCCTTTTTTTTTAAAGGCGAAAGTGACGTAATTTATGGACGGCCCCAAAGTCTATGGTTTTGTTTGATTTTTTAAAATAACTTTATTCACTTGGGGATTCAATGATAGTTTCTCATTTACTTTACTTCTAAGTATTTTGCATCTTTAGTTTGGGTTATTTCTTTAATGAATGAATTATTTTGAATTTATGTATTTCTTATTCTTTATTACTCTTAACATTTGACACTTTTCAGGGTGGAAAGACATACTCCAGTTAGTTTTCCATACTCCAAATACAGAGCTAGTACCAGAGTATTCCCTCAAACCAGGGCAAAATCACCAGAAATTAAGGATAAGCACAAGACGGGAGCAAATAAGCATGACGAATGACCTTCACTAGCGTCAAACAACCACAGTTTATGGTTGGCAAGCAATGGTGGTGCAGGGTGGGGGGCAGGTAGCAGCAACCACATCGTACACGTCTCAAGACCAACAATGACGGTGGTTCCCCCTGACATTCACTCGTGTTGTTTTCATTTCTTCGTGCTACTGTTTGTGTCCGTTATCCACCCCCTAGCAAGTCAGCAGTGTATGCTACGCGGCGCGTCGTATCTAGTACTAGTATGTAAATATTATAAAGGAAAAAAAATGCTATCGATTGGAATTTTTTTTTAATTAAAAAGACACTATATTTTTTTTTTTTGGTTAGAAATAAAAGAAAAACTT
Source organism: Radix auricularia (assembly GCA_002072015.1). Lineage (NCBI taxonomy): Eukaryota > Metazoa > Mollusca > Gastropoda > Lymnaeidae > Radix > Radix auricularia. The sequence goes on along the minus strand of MUZC01004129.1, from coordinate 1,006,278 downwards.
TCATATCTATACTAATAAAAGGGAAAGCCCTGACTCACTCACTCATTCATCACTAATTTTCCAACTTCCCGTGTAGGTAGAAGCATGAAACTTTGGGAAGTTGTTGATTACCCCCTAACGACGAAAATTGGCGAAAAAGAATTTTAAAAATCTCGCTCATCTGGGGCCGGGGGCCAAAAAACATTTTTTTTCCTAATTTGGGCTATATAAATTTTGAAAATCACCAATTTTCCTATTTCCCGTGTAGGTAGAAGCATGAAAGTTTGGCAATTTTTTTAAGTACATGCTCCCAATTATAATTGGAAAAAACGAGTTAAATTTCCCACTTATGGGGGCCGGGGCCCCAAAAACTTTTTTTTTTCTTATATGAGCTATATAAAAATTGAAAAACACTAATTCTCCTTTTTCCCGTATAGGTAGAAGCATGAAACTTTTGAAATTTTTTGAGTACACGCTCCCGACAAAAATTGGGGAAAAGAATGTTAAAATTTCCTCTCATGGGGGACCGGGGGCCCAAATAGAGTTTTTCTTATATTAAACACCGATTCATCTCTAACTCTCTAAATTCCCGTATAGGTAGAAGCATGAAACTTTGGGAAGTTGTTGGGTACCCTCTCACTACGAAAATTGGCGATAAAGAATTTTTAAAAATCTCGCTCATGTGGGGCCAAGGGCCCAAAAACATTTTTTTTTCCCTATTTGGGCTTTATAAAAATTGAAAATCACCAATTTTCCTATTTCCCGTGTAGGTAGAAGCATGAAACTTTGGAAATTTGTTAAGTACATGCTCCCAATTATAATTGGAAAAAAAAACGAGTTAAATTTCCCACTCATGGGGGGCGGGGCCCTAAAAAACGTTTTTTCCTTAAAATGAGCTATATAAAAATTTAAAATCACTAATTCTCCTATTTCCCGTATAGGTAGAAGCATGAACATTTGGTTAATTTTTTAAATATACACTCCCGACAAAAGAATGTTAAAATTCCTTCTCATGGGGGACCGGGGGCCCAAATATAATTTTTCTTATATTAAAAACTGACTCATCACTAATTCTCCAATTTTCCGTGTAGGTATGAGCATGAAACTTTGGGAAATTGTTAAGTGCCCTCTCACGACGAAAGTCGGTGTAAAAGAATTTTAAATACACACTCATGGGGGCTGGGTCCCCAAAAACGTATTTTTTTCTTATATGAGATTTATAAAAAGTCAAAATCTATAATTCACTTATTGCCCGTGTAGGTAGACACATAAAACGTTGGGTAGTTGCTAAATTCACATTCGCGATGGTAGCAGGTTGAAAATATTTCAAATATCCTTTACTGGGGACCGGGGGCCCTAATGTAATTTTGTTCCAAATATATACTATATAATAAAAACTTAAAATCACTAATTTTTAAATTTCCCGTGTAGGTAGAAGCATGAAACTTTGGCAAATTATTGAGTACAATCTCCCGACAAAAATTGGCAAACAAGAATGTTAAAATTCCCACTAATGGGGGACCGGGGGCGCAAATATAATTTTCTTATATTATAAACCGACTCATCACTAATTCTCCAATTTTCAATGTAGGTAGGAGCATGAAACTTAGGGAAATAATTACCCTCTCACGGCGAAAGTCGATGTAAAAGAATTTTGAAATACACACTTATGGGGGCTGGGGCCCCAAAATCGTTTTTTTCCCTATAGGAGATTTATAAAAATTGAAAATCTTATTTCCCGTGTAAGTAGACAAGGAAAAATAATTATACAAATTTTAAAAATTTCCTCTCATGGGTCGCCGGGGCCCCAAATCTTTTTTTTCACCTAAAATAAGCTATATAAAACTAATTCTCCAAGTTTCAGTGTAGGTAGAAACTTTAAACTTTTGGAAGTTGTTGACTACCCCCTCCCCCCATGATGGTAAGAGGCAAAAAATATTAAATCACCTCTCACTAGGGGGATGATTGCCGAAATATATTTTTTCCCAATATGAGTTATATAAAAAAGACGCATCTTTAAATATCCAAGTTCTTGTGTACCTAGGAGCCTGAACGGTTGAAATTAATATATTTAGTATATCCATCTTGATTCAGATTAAAATCAATAGGTGTTTTGAATTAGTATTACGCGGGTTCTCAACGCTAACTGAAATCCTAATTGCCGCAGCAAAGCGCGGGTAAATTGCTAGTTTTTATATAAAATTTAAGTTTTCTGCTTTTCCTCGCTTGCAAAGTTGCACAGCATCCATTTTTCTGTGTAAAATTTTACGAAATTTGCTGTGCGGTATTTCTAAACTGTTACGCGGCGTCAGTCAGAGATCTGCGCGGCCGCGCACCCGTGCAGCTTAATGGGAACATTGGTTGTAAGCCATTACATGCTCCTGTATACTTTCCAGTCCAGCTATGAAGGAGTACTAAGATACGTTAGGCCTCTGCAGTCCATTATTAAGACCATCGGCTTGAAAACTAGAAGACCCGACGTGCGTTGCAAAGATCTCAGTAAAAATGGATTATTAAATACAACTATGCCAGAAACCTATAAATAGCGTTAATAATTGAATAAGGAATAAAATCTTAACAGTTTACGTAAAAAGACAATTTTGCCCCAGGCCCCGAAACAATGGACACATGGAGTTCAGTGCCCTAAATTATTTTTATATGGGGTATCAAGTTTTTATATACAAAGTTTAGTCGAGATCTATTCATGTTCCTAGTTGCTAACGCTTAGAATAATTTTTATATAGCTCATTTAAGCAGACAACAGTTTTCGGGGCCCCCAAGCTCATTGGATGCAAGATTTAAAGTACTAAACTCCTGTTTATTTAAATAAATTTCTAAATGGGTATATTTATCTCTATTTCTGAAAAACCACTTAATTTGAATGGGGAATAAAATCTTAAAAGTGTATGAAAAAAGACATTTGGGGTCCTCAGCCTTGAAGGAATAAACATTAGGAGTTCATTGCCCTATATTATTTTACAATGGGCTCATAAGTTTATATTTACTGAGGCTTTTTTTTCAAGATTCATTCATTTACACAGAAGCTAACGTTTAAAGTTTAAACTTATTTTGATATAGCTCATAGGCCTATAAGCAAAACAACAACAACAACATTATGGGTCCCGGTGCCCCAAGAGTGTTATATGTAACAAATGAATAAGCCAGTTACCATCCCGGAAGCATACTCAACAATGTCCTAAAGTTTCATGGTGATGCCCTATGGATTTTAATATGTGCTATCAAGTTTGTATTATAAAGCACCAAGTTTGGTCAAAATCTATACATTTTCCAAAAAGCTTACGCTTTAACTAATTTATATATAGCTCATATAAGAAATAAAAACTACTTTATGCCCCCCCCCCCCCGGTCCAATCAGTGCAAGGAACAAAACTTTTAAGTACCTTTTTATTACATTCTGAATCATAATAGACACATTGGACAATATTTTTCTAGGTCGTGTAAAATCATAATAAGAAATAAGTCTCAAACGCTTATGAAAAAAGTAATTTTGGGCTCCCGGCCCTGAAGGAAGGGACATTAGGAGTTCAATTCCCTTTGATATTTTCATAAAAAAACATTAATGTACATATATATTAATCGTGAGTTTCCGCAGCCTTAATATATAAGATAAGATTAGATTATATATATATAATTAAAAAATTTATATTTACACTAGAAACCCATAGCGCGAATATTCTTCATTATACCGCCAAATGGCAATTCGTCTTTTAATGTATCCATGTGTTCCATAAATTTAACTAATTTATTATTTTAATAATTGTATTATTAATTTAAGGCTAATTTAGTCAACGTTTAAAAAAAATGTTTCTAAATGTCAATGTAACAAATAAAGTTTTCTTGAATCTAGTGCGACGTTACGGTATACATAGATAATAGTAAACATAGAACCGAAACATATTTTCCGGGCTATTTGCTATCGACATCTTGTGATTAAAATTAATCAATATATTTAAAAGTAACAAGATGCATACATTTTTTTGCGTTTTTATTTAAAAATTATAAAAATTCATTCTTTTTCGCGCGGACCACCAGGGACTAGTGGTCCGCGGACCACAGGCTGATAACCACTGTTCTAGATTACGGTAAAGGTCATTTCAAATCAATAATTATGAAAGTAAACAAAAAAATTGGTATCTACAAATTACTGCTAAAATTACGGGAGTCGAACGAAAAGAGATTTAAAAAAAATCCTTCTCCAGCATCGCTCTAAATATTATTAGTTATCGTTTGGCGTTTGTTTTAACCCAATATCTGTTACGGTTGGCGTTAAATTGACACATTACTGAAATTCTTTGGATTTTTTTTTATTTTCCAGGAAATCCAGTAAACCTTTTCGTTTTTTTTTTGGTCCTTGCACATCCTTGAGACCACCTTAACATATTTGCAAAGACATAAACCCTCTATCTGGTATGGTTCAGGAGGAGTTGCAAGATCAAGCGTTACAGATATTTGAAATGTATAAACGCAATTTTTCCTATGGGGAAATTGAGTTTTTAAAAAAAAACACCTTTAATCATCCTAAATCCTAATGCAAACAGTAATTTTCCTAGAGCATTTCAATATCCACGTATGAATTAAGGAGAAAATTTTAAAAAAGAAAAGGCAATGTTCAGGCAATTTGAGCTGGGAACATATGCTAACTAAACAATGCACCATTGATAAGCCAAGCCAAAAACTAATAAACAGAAAACATTGTAGGAGCTGTTGAATATTCTGTGGCCCGACTGTTGCATACAGAGCGGGTCCACACGATTGAATATTGGGTGTGCTCGCACAAACGCAGAGCTCCCAACTGTTGAGTACTGTGTCTAGGGTACAGTTAACTTTACTATCCTATAGTCTATACTAATAATAATAATATAACTAAACGACATAAAGCCTATCACTAATAATTAGAAAAAGTAACGCCTAAGTAAAAGTGACAAAGATATAAATATTTAATACATTAAAGATATATACATATATACATGGAACTGCATTAGTAAACATATACTGGATTACAATATCTACGTCTATGAATTTTATATTAATAATTTGAAATGATGCCCATGTCCCTCATGGACTGGGCGTGGCCAAAGGACTGGTTGGAAGGCTGTGCTTCGGTCTGGCCAATCAAGCGTAGCTCCGCTCTGTGGTCAGCTTGGCATTCGGCCCCTTCCCCACTGGTCACTGACTTCGTTCAAGGTACTGCCACCTGCTCCCCTCCTCTTAGCTCTTGATCTCCTGTCTGAGATTTCTTCTCACTGGTTCCTCCGCCACTAACTAGCTCCACTGACTAGTTCCACTGACTAGCTCCACAGACTAGCTCCACTACTAACTCCACAGACTAGTTCCACTGACTAGCTCCACTACTAACTAACTAGCTGGAATAATAATATCAATAATTAACTAAAGATAGTGATAACATAATAAAAGCATACATATAATAAATAGCTATTCTACCTATACAAATACATTTGCCTATCTAAGTCAAGTTAACTCAAACCTGAACAGACTTCAGCTAGGCTCTACTCGGATTCGTTCAGTCACACCGCAGACCCTGGTGTACTGCTAATTGCTGAGAAAGAGACCGCTGTAAGGTTGAGTGACCGTTTATATAGGCCTCTACTGTAGCGTGGCTTGACCGAAACGTTCTCATGTGATTGGTCAGTGGCGTATACCAACTGTTAATCACGCACTGACATGCATGGCTTCGAGAACGTTCGACCAACCTTTACTATACTCATGCTACGGAATATTCCATGGTCCATCATGGATCTTTGTCCATCTCAAGGACAGCGTTCCTGTTGCGTTGATGGACCTACCCCTACCCTCAACGGTTCTCAAAATTGCAGAGGTTCTAAAATGGAGGTGGGGAGGTATTCAACAGGAGCCCTACAGTGTATTTCAGCGTCTCGTGGCCGTTGTTCAATTTTTCGCTGAGCAATTTGGTAGTTAAGTCAATAAACTACATCAGGCACACAATGGAAACTATTTTATTGTTGTTGAATTGCTGTCGAAATATGATCTGGTTTTGCGGGAAACTATATGACAAAAAGAAACTTATTAAAGTCATGATCACTACTTTGCGAATTCAAAACGAACTCAATTGATAGATGAGAAATGGGATTAGGAAAATTATTGTAGGAAGAGGAAAATCAGTTAAATACTTTTCAGTAATATTTGATTCAGGGGCGGATTAAAACTGCATGGGGCCCTTGGCTACAATTCAAACCGGGGCCCGGTCCAGGCAGCGTCTATTAAATTAAAAATGATAGCTAGCAGCAAATATTAGACAGTGGAATTTGTAATACAAAGAATTAAATAGAAGACAAAATAATATAAAATACTAGGGCTGTTAACGATTAATTAAAATTTAATCGTTAACTTTAGAAAAATTAACGATTAATTAATCTTTAATTTCGATTAAAGCAAAAAATACATTTTATGATGCCATAAATAACACTTATTAAACGTTCTTGTTGAAAATCTAAATAACACTGTCATCTAAATATATGTAATCTTTTAACTAACTACGCAAAAATGACAATGTTGTGGCATTTTTTGGTTCAAATGATGAGCGGGTCTAATTGACAATATAACGCAGCCGAGCAAAACAATCATTCACAGGGAACTGAGGTAACTGGTATGCACAAAATGGTCTTGGCAAGGAATAACATTAACGGATATCGGTGTTCATTAAGTTTCCAACATTGTAGAGGGTTAATGGATTCAGGAATTTTCATCTCCATTTTATATAGCGCAGGTAATTCATTAAAAGAGCAGAGGTTATTTTCTATCTCTGGGTCAGACTCCATTGCTGCCATTAGCTAAATACGCTTTTCATTTGGTTTGATAAGTATGCGAAGTTTTGGAACAATGGTAGGCAAACTTTATCAACATTTTCAACATTCCCGTCAGTAAATAGTTTAAAACCAAAATGTTTGTGTAATTAATCGTCAGGAAGTGTATTATTTATCGGCCGCTATTTTATTTTTGACTTCCAATAATTTGTATGTAAATAATTTAATTGTTAAACATTTTAAACCATTATTCTTAAAATTAATCGTTAATTTCCACAGCCCTAAAAATTACACGAACCCACACTTCATGAAAATATTTATTTTTATCTATGTCAATCTTGAACCTTCGCTTGTGAACTTTTCTCATTGCGAAATTATTAAGATTTCCCTTTGAGAGCTTATTTGAGAGAGAGAGAGAGAGAGAGCTGATTCAGTCTTTGTTCTTCCATGCACCTTCTAATTTAATTATTATTCTTTTTTTTCCAAGTTTAAAAATGATCGCTTTCCGGTGCAGTTTGATGTCATCATTGAAAGATTGATGTGAAATGCGATGCTAACATTTGGAAAGGACTATGTAAAGTTTAGCTAATTAAAAAAACAGCAACATTTTTAGCCCGGTGCATATATTTTGCGTTTCGCATTGTGCTACTTCGTTTTCCTGACCCTGAGCCTGGGGCAGGACAAAATTTTTTTTGAAGAGATCTTAAACTTGGAATAATACTTAAGGAAAGCAGTCTTCGAATTCACTTGAATATACTTCCATTAACTTAAAAAACAAATTACACTAACTATTTTTGTAAGAAAACAATAAATTTAAGCTTTATTTATGAACTAATACAAATAATAGTAAACGTTTCGGCTCATACCTTCATCAGTACAAACTACAATAACATAAATAATTACTTACATATTATTTTATATCTTAAAATATATTAGAGTCTATGTGATAAAAAATGAAAAGAAAAGAAAAACAAAATCAAACAAGGACACAGAAAATAGGATGCCATCGATGCTTAGCTCAGTTAGGTTTGTAAGAAAACAAAATTTCTTATGGATGCACATGCGTCTCACCGATGTTGTAGGGCTGAAGAAAGTTTCAATGATTACAAGAAATACCTCAACCTTGAACTTTTGTTTCGGAGAAAATACTGTTTCGGACGATTTCCCTTCTTCAAAATGACACTTTCTCTCTTTTGATCGTATTGAAGATTTTTTATACTCTTTCTACACTGACTTTCTTTTTTCCTTCATAGAAATCAAATTCAGAACGTTGTCTTTTAACAAACTCGAGGAGAGATTTCAACAAATGCATGGCTGAATTCAAAAATGGAAAATTTCGTTTTCTTAATTTCTCTCTAAAATTGTGTCCCGAATTTCAAGTAGACTGGGTTTAAATAGCGATTTCCACTTGTTTAAGTTCCATCAGAAATTCTTCTGCTTCAAGTCGACTCTCACGAGGTTGATTCTCGTCATTTGCCGATTCTTCTAGTGCTAAAATAGTATCATGGTATTATTTATTAACAGACCTTACATCATCATGTCAGACTGACTATCTTCTGTCCAACTCAGACACGTCTTTGATAACAGGTAACCCTTCGGTTGTATTTGAAGACCCTTCCAACGATCAGTAGAAACAAAAAGCCAGGTATAAAGATTTTGCCAAATGCAAAAACAAAATCTGTCTGCAGCAGGAAAACCTTCTGCTGGACTTTTCCCAACTAAATTAAGGGCAGGAGCTGTGAAAGGTACATAATGAGCGACACCGCACTTCAGAGGCGTTGTTAGGATTTGTAAGGATTTGGTGCCCGGGGGGCTTGGCATTTTGGGTGGCCCTGCATATGTGACGGTTGATTAATATTAAATGTAAAAAAAGTTCGGAAACTCCTTTTGGGGCCCCCACTCAAGTGAGGGCCTCGGGAGACTTTTGAATTCGGACCCCTCCCTTAGCTACGCCACTGCTGCGCTTCTCAAAAAGGATATTATGAACTCCGTTATACTTCCAAATAATATTTGCAGAATTGTCGTATGACTGTCCACGGCAATCTTCAATTTAAATATCATTTTCTTTTTAAAAAAATTAATAATTTGGGCGATTTGCCATACCACGTTGAAAATACCGGTTCTCGTCCGATCACCGAAGTCAAGCAACGTCGGGCGTGGTTAGTACTTAGATGGGTGACCGCTTGGGAACACCACGTGTTGTAGACACTTATAGGTTTGGAAGAGCCATGCTCGATGATGCTTACGCGCACTGACTTTATAGATTCGGTATGGGAATACATTGGTATGAACTAGTTTTCCTTAGCTAGGATTAGCGGTTTTCTGCATAATATTATAAATATATATATATTTATTTTTACAAACGATGACGATTTCAGGTATTTCACACACTTAGATATTTTCTCGTGATAAGTAGATGATATTTTATTAATTTATTAATGATATTTTCAAGGCTTCATGCAAACATTTGCCAACTTTATTTATACAAAATAATAAGCTTGAGGGCCCTTAAATCATCGAGGGCCCCTGGCCTTAGCCCGTTCCTTCAGCCCCCCTTTTAATCCGCCGTAGACTTGATTGCACACCTGACCAAAGTCACCAAGAGCAGAGGTCGTTAATAATCCGCTACGTAAGCTCAGGACGTAATTATTCAGTCTTCTGAAACTCATTAGATTCATTATATCTTATATCTTATATGTTACAGACGCTCCTTCTGTACAGAAGATTATTGCGTCCTAACAGTGTAACAGTTCTTGTTGTTCTTTGCTCTCTAAATGCTGTTTAATTTTTGTCTAGCTATTGAGAAATCACACGATGATTACACGACAAACTCCAAAGTGCGTCCCCAGCTTATTTTACGCCGTTTCACAAGGGCCGTTAAAAGTCTCGACAATAAATGTTACATTAAAGACCGAAAAGAGCTGATATAAATCTTTTTTTTTAAAAAAAATATTTTTATTTATTTTTAATTGTTTAATTTACAAATCCATTAATTCAAACAAAATATATGACCTATGTGACATGATATTGACCGAAATCATAGCAAGTTATCAGGATGGATTAAATTGTAAATGGATGGATGAGTTGATAGGTTTATCGGATGAGTTGATAGGTTTATCGGATGGGTTGATAGGTTTATAGGATGAGTTGATAGGTTTATTGGATGAGTTGATATGTTTATAGGATGAGTTGATAGGTTTATTGGATGAGTTGATAGGTTTATTGGATGAGTTGATAGGTTTATTGGTTGAGTTTATAGGTTTATTGGATGGGTTGATAGGTTTATAGGATGAGTTGATAGGTTTATTGGATGAGTTGATAGGTTTATTGGATGAGTTGATAGGTTTATTGGTTGAGTTGATAGGTTTATTGGTTGAGTTTATAGGTTTATTGGTTGAGTTTATAGGTTTATTTGATGAGTTGATAGGTTTATTGGATGAGTTGATAGGTTTATTGGATGAGTTGATAGGTTTATTGGATGAGTTGATAGGTTTATTGGATGAGGTGATAGGTTTATTGGGTGAGTTTATAGGTTTATTGGTTGAGGTGATAGGTTTATTCGGTGAGTTGATAGGTGTATTGGTTGAGTGATGGATAAAAGAATAATAATATATAGACGGATGGATGAAATGAACGATTTACAGACGGGTGAAGTGACAATGAATAGGTGGATGGATTGAAGAATGGCTAATTGATGGTACGTTATAGATGAATGGATAGCTTTATGTTAACCTGATTTCTGGAGTTATCATGAACTCAATCTTTCAAGAAATATGTAATTAAAAAAATCTCAGCAGCTCCTATTAAACACTTATTTTAACAACTTGTTCATGCCCTGTTACCGTTCTTCGTGTCCTTTAACCAATCTCAGCAACTCCCATTTAACACTTATTTTAACAACTTGTCCATGCACTGTTACCGTTCCTCGTGTTCTTCAACCAATCTCAGCAACTCCCATTTAACACTTATTTTAACAACTTGTCCATGCACTGTTACCGTTCTTCGTGTCCTTTAACCAATCTCTCATATCACACCCCCACCTACACTATAAATAAATTAAAAGTGACTAAAAATAAGGACTGTACCGGATTCACCTTTTAAAAATCCTGCCGGATCCGGGTTTGGCCATTTAACTTGAATTGAAATCCAGCTGGTCCGGAGCGAGATTTTTAAAAATGTATGGATTCCGGATTTGCAAGAGGTGTAATAATTAAATATTATATTATTTGCTGGAGCCGGGTCTCGAGCCGGATTAGTAAAAATGCCCGGATGTTTGTTTAAAAGTTGTGTCAAGGAAGCATCTTTGTATGTTAGGTTCATTCGTAGATCTGAAATATATTAAAAATGTTCTCTTTATGGATGCGCTGACGCAGACACCTTTTTATTACCTGGATTGCAAAGGCGGGAATGAGTCTTAAATTATGAAAAGTTAATTTTAAATTGAAAACGAAATCACCGATGCAATATTTAAAAAAATAATATAGATTCTAATACACAATTTGTAAAACCTCTACTTTTATTTTTGCATTTCTTGCGTTGTTTTAATACATTAAAAAAGAAAAAAAAAAGAGAAAATTTCTTAAAATTAATAAATAGATCTATAACTTTTTTCCTGTTTCCCTTATAGTCACATATTCCAATGTTAATTCCTTCAAATAATTCGGCGCTGATCCTTTCATAATATAGATGGACAGCCGTTTTAAAGAAATACCAAGGCATCATGACATTTTTGGATTTCATTATAAATTTCATCACTGACAAAAAAATGATCTACTGAATTGCTGTATGAATCTCGAGAAAAGCTCACAGCCTGAGAAGGATTTTGATGGCTTCATGCTTTTTGAGGAGTTGCAATCATTGAGATCTATAATTCTTGCAGTCACATAGGCCTACAACGATCATGTTAATATTTAGCAGTTTCTTTCAGTAAAATTTAAAAAAAAGTAAAATAAACACAAGTTTTTTTTACTACAAATCCTTTATATACAAGGCATAACTATAAGGATTTTCATTATATACGCAGGGCAAGACAATTCACAAATACAAAATTTTAGTTATGTCTCGTAAAACATGTTTAATATAATACGCACCAATCGTAAATATATTTTTTAAAAGTATTGTCAATAAAATACGCACCTTATTGCGCGACAGGAAATGTTAAATTTAATACACACCTCGACACTCTTATCTCAAAAATTAACACGATGCATAGAGATAAATAAACTAATATAAAAATTCAATAGTTAATTACAGTTAATTAAATCGATCTTAAATTTAGATATATCATTTTTATCAATGGCACGAGTCTGCCTGCAAAATTTCAGCTCACTAGCTTACGAGAAAGTGGGTTAAAATCGATCCAAAGTTTTTCGGCAAGCAAACAAACAATCAAGGACTCAACCAGACACCACGAGTTAATATAAATGATTTCAAAAGTGTTATAGTGACTTTCCTAACACAAATATTGCACTTCTAATTATTCTAACTCTTCCTTTCACTTTAACTTCCGAAGAAAGAGGCTTTTCGAAACAAAAAAACTTATTAAAACCTAAATGCGATAAATAATGATTCAAGATCGGCTCAGTAACTTAGCTAATTTGTCTATTAAGAATTATGTTTTTAAGGATCCAGACAATAATAAACTTACAGTTAGTTCAGATCTTGCAGCCGCGAAATCTGGCAAGATTTGCTTGTAGTTGTAAAAACAGGGGTCGACGAACTTTTTTGCCCATTACACCAATATATACATATATATAGTTGTCGTCATCCCCGAAGCCTCGAGGTCCTACCCACATATTTAGCTTTTTAAGCCCCCCACCCCCGCAAGAGCACCATTCATAAAATCTGGTGAATTTAAGAATCTTTACATATGTCTAGAAATGAATCTCAAACGAATTATGCGTAGATATTTTAACTCAAAACGACACGGAGGATCCTTTATCCAGAGAGAATTTATTTGATACAATAGTAAAAGTTTACAATTTGATATAATTATTATAACGGTTACAGGCCACCGACACTAATGATGAATCGGACATATTGTGATAAAGTTGGATAAGCCCAAAGTTACTTTACAAACTAACTGACATTATAAGTATAATTTCAACTAATATGATCAATTATAATTATTATAAAACTCTGAGGTTTCCTCTGGAAATGTCTTTACTCTTCAGTTTTGTGAGAAAAGATTGTTCGCAGCTTTGTTTTATGTTCACTAGAGCGGAATATTATTGTTCACTAAAGTCTGTTGTTGTGAAAGGAAAACCTTTTTGAAAACATGTGCAAGGTTGAAATTGAAAGCTTTTACAGCATTTGACATCTAAAAATATATAAATTCTGCTTTGTTTGCAAATTCAATACGTGGCTCATTATTGAATTAAAGTTCAAGAAGTGCCTCTGCCGAACCTTGAGGATCATCTGGTACATCCGCAATGTCGTATCAAAACATTCCAATTGATTTTATGCAAATCAATAACTGGAAAGTAAACAGTGAACCTCTCGTTGAGAACGATATCATGTCTCATAACTATGTCCTTGATGTGCTCACAATTTATATTTACACAATCTTCCAAGTTCAAGGCCTACTTTAAAAATGCTGCTTACTTGTTTCATTCTGCTTTGTGTTTCCAATATAAAATCTTTAATTCAAATACTGAAATATTTCCTCAGCCTGAGATTTATACCTGCAATTCTTTGCTCAACACATTCACATGCTCAAAAATATCAGCTAAGTATGCGAGATGTGCACCCCAAAACAGTTAGTAAACGTCTCTGCTATAGAGCAAGCTTTTGACCTGCCAGAGATGTTGGACGTTCAGCTTTCAGAGCCCACACTGTTCAGAACATTGCCTCGTGAAAGCCACCGTAATTCAGTATGGCTGCATATTCAGCCACATCATCTTTACATAAATCACGAAACAGACGCGTTTGCAGTGCTTACCCTCAAATGAAATTTACAATCTGGATAATATCATGCATGAAGACCTCCAGTTTAAAGTTTGACAATGGTTGACTTCAATTTTCGGATTTATCTCTCTTGCAAAAGCCGAAACACCCCGCACACAACCGTCATCAATCATTTGAAAAACCTTCAAGCGAGCATATACAGTGAGGTGCGCCTTACTAATGACATCAGTGGTTTCATCAATTTGAATTGCAAAGAATTTACTGTATTAAAATGTTCTAGAAGAAAACGTTTCAGTAGTGATCTTGTCTTCCAATCGTACACGTACACATGACGGATTTTAAACATATGTAGAGGATTTAATATTTCTCCAATTAGTCTCCATTACTCCCAATAATTCCCTTTTACCCCAAATGGGGTAATTTACCCCTGTTCGCTGAGCCCGGAAGTAGAAGATAGAACCAAACCAACGCTAGTGTATATAGCTGGTATTTTAATCATATAATATATATATAAAAACTGCCAATTTTGTATTTCCTATACATGTAGAAAGGTAAATGTGTGCATGGGTTTCGCTCAGTTATATTTTTCTCTTCTACAACAGAAGTAGTTGTCAAAATTTAAATAAGAATGCACTTAGTTACCTTTAGATCATTGACACGTTCTCTTACTACTTAGGCTCTTGATTTTGTTTTTTTTTGGATGTTGTTGTCTTTGTTTTTTTGTGTTAAAAATATTTTTTGTCCAGTCTATTTAGTATCAGAATTATTTAAATAAAATATGGAGATGGAAGTTTTGGAGGTAGGAGTGTTGTTTATTATTTAATCTTGATAAAAAGTTCCGCTTTATTTCTGTATTTTTAGAAACTATTTAACTTTGAGGATTTACCGCCTCTAAAAGAGTACCGCCCAGGGCTCTTGCACCCCTTTTCTTCCCTCGTTACATCACTGTCATCTCTCTGGGTGAACTTCTTACCATGCTTCTCCACACTCACTACAAAAATATTATTGTTACACGTGAGCGTCAATCTACCAACTAAACTGAACACAATGTAGAGGCTTGAGATTACCTTCCTAAAGCTTTGGCTAACATCTGGGCAACCTGCTCCATCTGTTGAGTGGGACCATACACCTGAGCAACCTGCTCCATCTGTTGAATAGTGCTGTACACCTGGGCAACCTGCTCTATATGTTGAGTAGGACCATACACCTGGGCAACCTGCTCCATCTGTTGAGTGAAACCATACACCTGAGCAACCTGCTCCATCTGTTGAGTGGAACCATACACCTGAGCAACCTGCTCCATCCGTTGAGTGGAACCATACACCTGAGCAACCTGCTCCATCTGTTGAGTGGAACCATACACCTGAGCAACCTGCTCCATCTGTTGAGTGGGACCATACACCTGGACAACCTGCTCCATCTGTTGAGTGAAACCATACACCTGAACAACCTGCTCCATCTATTGAGTAGGGTCATACAACATTGTCAGAGCGCAGGACTCACTCAACACCATAACCTATGTCTAGCGTGGGGCACAGAGGCAACATATACACTACTACCTCAGAGGCTAATCCCGATAGTTTGAATCCTTGTTGAGTTGGTGGGGCAATGGTCTGTTCTTCTGTTTTTATTTGAGTCAACAAGCTTGTGTTTAGGACTCTATTTTCACCATTGGTCTGTTCGTCTTGGCAACGGCATTTTGGGCATATGCCACTCTGTCAGTAGTGTCCTCTGGCAGCCAGTCCTGGTAACACTGGTTCCTAAAATGGTCAGCCAACCAGGTCAGTCCAGGCAACACGTTTTTCTAATGTGGTCAGCCAGCTAGGTCAGTCCTGGCAACACGTGTTTCTAAAGTGGTCAGCCAGCCTGGTCAGTCCTGGCGACACTTGTTCCTAAAGCGGTCAGCCAGCCAGTTCAGTTCTGGTGACACTTGTTCCTAAAGCGGTCAGCCAGCCAGTTCAGTTCTGGTGACACTTGTTCCTAAAGCGTTCAGCCAGCCAGGTCAGTTCTGGTGACACTTGTTCCTAAAGCGGTCAGCCAGCCAGTTCAGTTCTGGTGACACTTGTTCCTAAAGCGGTCAGCCAGCCAGGTCAGTCCTGGCAACACGTGTTTCTAAAGTGGTCAGCCAGCCAGGTCAGTCCTGGCGACACTTGTTCCTAAAGCGGTCAGCCAGCCAGTTCAGTTCTGGTGACACTTGTTCCTAAAGCGGTCAGCCAGCCAGTTCAGTTCTGGTGACACTTGTTCCTAAAGGGGTCAGCCAACCAGGTCAGTCCTGGCAACATGTGTTTCTAAGGTGGTCAGCCAGCCAGTTCAGTTCTGGTGACACTTGTTCCTAAAGTGGTCAGCCAACCAGGTTAGTTCTGGTGACACTTGTTCCTAAAGTGGTCAGCCAACCAGGTCAGTCCTGGCAACATGTGTCTCTAAAGTGGTCAGCCAGCGAGGTCTTAGTGACTTAGACGTCAATCTTCTAACAAATTGTGGCATTTAAAAAAAAAAAAAAAACGACACACACAAACTCAATTTTAAAAAAATAAATTTAAATTCCGCCCCAGAAAATGTCTGCTCTTGACGGTCGCCTAATGACGCAAGTGACGTGTGTCCAGAGAACTAAAACATCCAACAGATGCGGTGATAATTGAGTAGCAGCTGTTAACAAATAGAAGAAATGAACAAACTATAAAACGTGTTTTTCTCATAAGAACTTTAAAACAAGAATCCTTTTGTTTCCTAATAAACGGGATAATGAAATATTAGTCTGTTAATAAAGTATCGAAATCATTTTGAATATTTGATATGTAAGTGTTTATCTACCATTATTGTTGTTGAGTTAACTGTAATTACGTAACTATGAATGCAATAATCGATGCAGAAAGTTGTGTCTTGCAAAATCTGTTCTATTTATTACTAGCGGACCTGGTCGTGCGTTGCAACGATCTTAGTAAAAATAACTATTTAGGAATCCAATGAGTGATATATTTTAAAAGCTATTATGCCAGAAACCTACACGGAAGTGTGCAAAAAGTCAAAATTTCATAGCAAATGGATAGATAAAATAATAATTTAAAAGCTTGGGAAAAAAAAAAAAGACATTTAAGGATCAGGCTCTAAAATGAGTGATAATTTGTACTCAAGCTACGTTTCTGAATATTGTCTAAAATTGATTGGGGAAATAAATTATTAACGTGCATTACAAAAGGATGTGGGGACGCATGCCCGAGGGAATGATCATAAAGAGTTCAGTTCCCTATAGTAATTATTTATAGACTCTTGAGTTTTTATGCACTAAGATTGGCAAAATCCGTTATTTTCTCAGTAACGCTAGCACTAATTTTTATAAAGGTAATATAAGAAAAAATGACATTTTATGGCCCCTGTGCCCAATCTGTGCAAAATGTCAATTTCAAACAGAAATTCGGGGCCCCGGCCCAGAAGGAATTGACATTAAAAGTTCAGTGCCCTATAGCATTTTAATATGGGCTACCAAGATTTTGTTTAAAAAATTTGGTTAAGATAAATTCTTTTATACAAAACCTAAAACATAAACTTATTTAAGCAAAACAAAATAGAATAACATGATGGGGCCCATTCAGTGCAAGATGTAAAGTTGAAAACACATGTTCATTTCAATTTGCATGATAATATATTTGTCATTATTTGTCAAGATCATTACACATTGAATTGGGGAATACAATCTTAAACGTTTACAAAAGGCAAAAAACAGGTACTTTGGACCCCCAGCCCCGGAGTTGTCATTATGAGTTTAGTGCACTATATTATTTTGATATTGGCTATCAAGAATATAATTGCAAAATTCGCTTGAGATCCATCAATATAGGAAGTTGTTATCTCTTCAATTATTTTTATATAGCTCAAAAAAGCAACAAAAAAAATGGCATGATGGGTCCCGGCGCCCCTTTAGTGTTAAATGGAGAAAAAAAGTAGCCAGTTACCATTCCGGAAGGGTACTCAACAGTCTCAAAAATGTTCATGACGATCAGATGAATGGTTTGTCAGCTATAAAGGACAAGCACACACACATACAGACATACGACATACTTTGATTTTTATACATATAGATTTATTATTATTATGTATTATTTTGATTTGATCATAGTTGAGACCTAAACGTGAGACTTTATTTTGACTTTATTTCACCTTCCTCATTGTGTCTGTTGAACTATGGAGGCAAGATGAGACTCGCTGATAAAGTTGACCATTGACCTAAGTGGCTCGTGGAATGACTGCTTCAGTTTAAGCAGGGAAACTCACCCTAAGTCAATCTCATCATAAGTCGAGCTATCCTAAGTCAAACTCACCCTAAGTCAAACTCACCCTACGTCAAACTCATCCTATATCATACTCATCCTTAGTCAAACTCATCCTAAGTCAAACTCAACCTAAGTCAAACTCACCATAAGTCAAACTCACCCTACGTCAAACTCATCCTATATCATACTCATCCTTAGTCAAATTCATCCTAAGTCAAACTCAACCTAAGTCAAGCTCATCCTATATCATACTCACCCTAAATCAAACTCATCCTATATCATGCTCATCCTAAGTCAAACTCATCCTATATCAAACTCATCCTAAGTCAAACTCATCCTATATCATACTCATCCTTAGTCAAACTCATCCTATGTCAAACTCAACCTAAGTCAAACTCATCCTAAATCAAACTCATCCTATATCATGCTCATCCTAAGTCAAACTCATCCTATATCATACTCATCCTTAGTCAAACTCATCCTAAGTCAAACTCATCCTTAGTCAAACTCATCCCAAGTCAAACTCATCCTTCGTAGCATAAAATTTTAAAGAAATTATTAGAAATTACATACACAGTTGTTCCCCTTTTGTCACACGTTCAGATATCCTCTCAAAACAAAAATATTTACAATTAATCAAGAAATTACATTACACTTACATTTACATTACACTTACATTACATTTACATTACACTTATATTACATTACACTTTTATTACATTCACATTACATTTACATTCCCATTAAACTTGCATTATATTTACATTACACTTACAATACACTCACATGTTATAACAAGAAGTTAAAAGTTATTGTTTTGACTGATAAAAATAAAATTCCCATGATCTGTGAGTGCCTGTAGACTTGTAGGAAAACAAACATGGACATGGTAACACACTGCCGTCTGTAAAGAAATAAAGATTTTTAGCCAGAATAAACAAATTCTACAAGTTGATTTATAGCAAATCTATAAATGGACGTATGAAAACTGTAATACTGCCTAGGAGTGATTTATGACAACATTATAGAGAAGTGTAGCATGTAGTGCTTGAATTGTTTTATTGTTCTATTAAAAACAAGAACTGCAGGCTTAATGTATTGTGTTAGCACTTTCAGAAAATTTTGATACCGGGAATGTAGTGTGTTATAGAAAGATGGAATACATTCAGATTATGGTCAAAAGGAACCTGTTCACTTATTTCCATTGGGGAATGTTCCTATAAGATGTTTGTAATTTTTAATTACAATTTTTTTTTGTTATGAGTTGAGCAGAGGCGTCACTAGGGTTGGTGTCACCTGGGGCGGTAGCTCATGGTGTCACCCGGGGCGGTAGCTCAGGGTGTCACCCGGGGCGGTAGCTCAGGGTGTCACCCGGGGCGGTAGCTCAGGGTGTCACCCGGGGCGGTAGCTCCTGGTGTCACCCCGTCATGATTTAACCCGAGTTTTCTAGAGCCGAATAACGGGAATATATAGAATTTTACTGTCTGGTGTCAACCCCCTGATGGTGACACCCGGGGCGGCCCGCCCCCACCGCACCCCTAGCGACGCCACTAGAGTTGAGTTTGGTCAATTAAAACATACTCATCAATAGTCGTGTGTCCACGCGTGTGCGTGTGTGTGTATGTCTTTGTGTGTGTTTGTGTGTGTGAGACGCAGTGACGTCATCCAATGCATGTTTACGTATTTCAACGTCGACAACGGTAAATGACTGAGAACAAAACATGCAATGCACCTCTACAAATTGCTTTTATTTCCCGTTAATACATAACTTTTTAAAAACCCTATATGATGGCATTCCGTACAGAAACGATTTATAACTGGTGAAATGAAATTCACTTTGATGACACGTGTAGAGATTTATTAGCCGCGCTACACCTGGGCTACAAAGTGGACCGCAAAAGAAATTACTTTATTATGACGTGGAGAATGAAAGTCCCTCCACCCTCTTCCCTCCTAAAACACACTTTCCAGGCACTTGTACGGATGTAGACACAAACACACGGACGCTTGTAGAATCCCTGACCGAGGTTCACGTTTTATCTGCGCGTCGTGGGAGTTTTGCAATTGTTCAAAATATGTTCAGATGGCGATACGTTCAAATATTGAACACCTGGCTCAAAAGTATGAGTATTATTGGCTGATCACCTGAAGGTTCTCGAAATTGTCTCCCTTTCAACTAGAGATATGACGTTTACAATGATAAATGGAGAGGGATCGATTTCTGTATCGATAACATATATGGAGGTCAACTCTGTCGACAGTAGAAATGTGAGAAAGACAACCCAGTAGAATGTAATAATCAAAGAAAGACAACCCCATAGACAGTAATAATCTAAAAAAAGACAACTTTGTAAACAGTAGAATTCTTTGTTTTACAAGCGCTCCAAAATGTTTTTGAAACGCCGGATATCCTACACCGTCCACGTGCAGCACATTTCACACAGTGACAAGTGGCATGCTTCTAGTAACATACTAATGTGAACTTTAATGCTCTACAAACTTTTGTTCGTGCTGTAATTGGATTCGACAACTCATTAACTAAAATAAACAGTACTCTGAACGTTGAAACAAAAGGTCAACAACAATGACGTAACGTTCAGTTAAGTCATACAGACCTAACAGCTTGAATGTTAATGTCCGCTAGATGGCGCTACTGAGCAGAGCCACCATTTATTCTTGTTATTAAATAACTGCTGGCTACAAAACTTGGTTTAACCTTAATATTTATAACTCTAGAATTTTTAACAGAAATTTTAACATTTTTAGATAGGACAGGAGATATGCTACTGTCATAGAGTCATATGGGGAAAAAAAAATTACACCACATCAAATTTTAATATAGGTTTGTTGTTATTGGTTTTTTTTGGTGTTGTTTGTTGTTGTTGTAAAATAGTAACACCGAACTCAGTACCACTTATTGTGGACAGCATATACAGACCACCAAATACCAACCTAAAATATTTGAAAGACCTTTGCAGTCAAATAAAATTCATAAAAGAAAACCATAAAAATACTGTAATTAGGATTATTGGGGACTTGGATCTTCCGGACATAAATTGGAATACATGTGCCATAGATGAGTATCTAACTACTAAAGAAATTTTGTTTCAGTTTCATGTTCAAAGAAAAAAAGATGTATAAAAATTCAAAATACATTGTAGTTTTTCGGGACCTTACTTTATTTCCCTTTTACAAATATTTATCAAAGTATTTTTCTGTTAAACGTATTTCACAGCATGTATTTCAAACGAAAAATTTTAATTTGATAAATTAATTAAATATATCAACGGTGGCCATGTCTATATCAACGGTGGCCATGTCTATATCAACAAAGCAGGGGCGGATTAAGACTGTATGGGGCCCCGGGCTGCAATCAAACGGGGGCCCTATCCAGCCAGCATTCTTAAAATAAAATGATTGTTAACAGCTAATATAAGACTGTAACTAAATTTTAATAATGAAAAAAAAACGAAAACGAAGAAATAACTGTTTGATGTGTTCGCGGTAGTTATAGTTGAGTGTGAAAAGAAAAAAATATTTGCCCGTGCTAGGACTGGAACCCGACACCGATACACCCCAAGCATGTACTATGCCCACTCGGCCAGCGGAACTTCTCGAAAATGGGAAATTTAAAATATATAAACTATATTTTATATCATGCGAAGTGAATCAATTAAAGTTTTTCGATTATTAGGTACTATCAATGCTATCATGTCTGAACGCGATAATTTGTATAGATAGTATTTATTAATTTATTATATTTTCAAGGGTTCGTGCAAACTTTTGTACACTTTTATTATAAAATATAAAAAGTTTGGGGGCCCCTAAACCGTCGGGGGCCCGTGGCTTTAGCCCGTTCAGCCCCCCCCCCCCCTTAATCCGCCATAGTAATCAACGAATGTTGTTTTTTTCAATTTATTGAATATATCCTCTCCAGTAGCTGTGCCATACATGCTGTGTAGAGAAGCCAGCACTGTGTTATGTTCATGTCTTCATTCAAACCTCTAATGAACACAAGCAGTAGAGAGGTGGAACAGCTCTCCGGCGATTCATTAATAGCGATTGAAAAATGGCGAAACTTGCTTGCATTTTTCACTAATTGAGTCCCAATGTTTTCACCCAAGTCAACAACACGGCAAGCAATGGTATTGCACCCAAGGCTATGTTTTAAAATTCGTTTAACATTTTTGGGCAAGGTTCCTCAGCTACCTCCAACAAACATTCATTGACTACTTCCCCGTTTATAATGATTGGCCACTTTGAGCCAGGACATAGACAACTTTATAATTGGCCTTAGTTATGGATTCCTTTTCATTTGAGGATTTATTGAGCAATGACCTCTGAAATGTGGGCTGATCTTGTAAGTTAGAATATTTACCAACATGGACTTAACCTCCAGCTGTGCATATTTCTCCTGATCTTTGCCGAAGATCGACTTAGCGAGGTCCATCTGCACATGCTGAATCGGTCATTATGACTGTTGACCTTGTCAAGGACAATCTTTATATTCTTATATTGAAAGGGAGGAGACAGCAATACCGGCTAGAGGGCTGGACAGAAAAGAAAGGCGGAGTATGATGTATCACATAAATGGAAGCTAGATTTATTTGACTTGCCGACACAAGCCCGCTAGAGGAGACACCTTCCCTCCCC
Source organism: Radix auricularia (assembly GCA_002072015.1). Lineage (NCBI taxonomy): Eukaryota > Metazoa > Mollusca > Gastropoda > Lymnaeidae > Radix > Radix auricularia. The sequence goes on along the minus strand of MUZC01004129.1, from coordinate 983,669 downwards.
CACTTTAATCACTTACAACACATTTATTCCAGGTACATTCAGAAATCCCGAGTTTATACGGTAGTTAATTTCTAACACCAACAATTTGCCTAAGTTTATTACGTTCCTTAGTCATATATACATATGATTACATCCTATTGCCCACGTATGTAATGATAAGTCACACTGAGTTCACATCTCTAACAGCTATGACCAAAAAGTTAAACTTTTTAACCCTAGACTAGGCAAATATATCCGTCATTATCCATGCAATGAAAGAATGTAAATTGTAACAGGAAAGAAGAGAATGAAAAAAAGTATATAACATATATGAATATTTAGGTATTAGGTATATATACAAGTGTTATAACTATAATACTTATTTTTTCAAAACCTCATACATTTGAGGGACAATAATTGTATGCAATAGCAACATTATTTTTTTTAGGTAAAAAAAAAGTTCACCCTCCTTTTTATTTTCATTTGTTCACATAAAGCGCTGTTTGATTAGCGGCAATGCACGCCTTGATAGCACTCCCTTTAGCTATGAAATCATGGGCAGTGGAAAGTCTTCACTTAGTGAGGGAAGCTTTAGTCGACTTCTGGAAATGGGGGGGGGGGGGGGTACTTTAGCTAGTGTTAATCATGAAGTTTTGTGGTAAACTACATGTAAAAATATAATAAATTTTGTTTAGATTTAAAGGTGTCCGTCCGGGAGCCGGATCAGAAGGCCTCGTGGGCCGCATCTGGCCCGCGGGCCGTAGTTTGGAGACCCCTGGTATATTAACTAGCAAACAGCAGTTTGAGTGGCGACTAAACACACTTTTTTGGTGATCTACTGTTAAAAATAGTATCATTTGTTTAAATTGAAAGGTCTCCATGGGCCGGATGAGAGGGTCTCGTGGGCCGGATGAGAGGGTCTCGTGGGCCGGATGAGAGGGTCTCGTGAGCCGGATGAGAGGGTCTCGGGGGCCTCATCTGGGCCCCGCTCGTAGTTTGGAGACTTCTTATATAGAAATTACAGCCACGTTTTCGAGGGTACAATTTTACTCCCCGGGTAATTGCACGGCAAGGAGTACCCGCGATCCCGAGTACAATTGAACAGGTCTATTTTTGCTGTATCTGCTGGAGGTAAACAGCTTTCCACTTTGATGCTGTTTATATATAATTAAATTTTATTTGTACATTGTTGAGTTAAAAAAACAACAGTTTCAATATTGTCCCTAAAACTTAAAAAGAGATCTTGTTCATTTGATTTCAATAAAGAAATTTATTATTGTGTTCTTTTTAAAAACTTGTTTTTGCGGCAAATGTGATTTTCAGAAGCGAAAGATAGATAGAGAGAGGAAGAGGGAGAGGGAGAGAGAAAGCGACAGAGAGAGAGAAAGAGAAAGAGAGAGAGAGACAGACAGAGAGAGAGAGAGAGAGAGAGAGCTACAGACATATTTATTTATATATATATATTTTTAAAAAGGGTAATTATCTAATAATGTGAACTTGTAGATAGCAATTTAAAACTTTGTAGTACTTAAATGTTGTGGGTAAATAAGAAAAGTAGAAGGCATAATTGCTACGCTGTTGACAGCAGGGCGGACAAGGTGTGATCGGTGGCAAAGCTTGGATGTGTGCCGCCCGGGGCAGAACATACATTCGCACCATCTTCCCCTTAATTATATTATGTTACTGTTAGAAATAAACTATAATTTTGATTAGAAAGTGATTATAATGACACTATACATGTTAGAAATAAAATAAACAAAAAGATTTACTATCTTGAAAAAAGGTTAAATTTAATATTTTCTTCATGACACAACATTGCATGCATCAAACTTGTCAACTATACCAAAGTAGCCCAAATAAATTTACATATGTCAATATGTATGTATAATTTACTGATCGTCATTACTTTTTTCATATAATTTAACTACCTTAACACATTACATTACATGAGACATTTGTAAATAATGTTCAAATTAAAGGATATTATTATAGGCAGGTTAACTTTGAGCCTAAATATTCCTTGCTTGACACTGTCATGTGACCTGTAACACAGGGGCGGATTAAGACTGCACGGGGCCCCGGCTGCAATCAAACGGGGGCCCTATCCAGCCAGGGTCCCTTAAAATAAAATGATTGTTAACAGCTAATATATGACTGTAACTAAATATTAATAATGAAAAAAAAGTAAACGAACATGAAGAAATAACTGTTTGAAGTGTTTGCGGTATGTTTCAATTGAGTGTGAAAAGAAATATTTGCTTTTCCACTGCTGGGAATCGAACCCAACACCAGTTGCATAACGTGCCTGTGCTCTCTCCACACGGCCAGCGAAACTTGTCTAAACGGAGTAATTTTAAAAATATAAACTATATTTTATACCATGCTCTCTAAGTGAGCCAATTACATAAAGTTTTATCGATTATTAAGACTGAATCGCAATTAGTTGTATAGATAATATTTATAAATTTATTGAATTTATTATATTTTCAAGGGTTCGTGCAAACATTTGCACACTTTTATTATAAAGTGTAAAAAGTTTGGGGGCCCCCAAACCGACTGGCTTTAGCCCGCTCAGCCCCCCACCTTAATCCGCCATAGCTGTAACATGTAACACGTGAGATATTTCGAACCATATACGACTTCTGCGTAGAATACGCAGCAGACTTGCTCATTGATAATGCAAAGAACGTACACCAACAGCAGAACGTAGACATGATAACAACGCGAGTGAACACCGGTGCATTGTTGGTCTCGAGATATGCGTGCGGTTGTTGTTACCTGCCCCCACCCTAACTGCCCCCGGGAACAAGTCCCTTCCTTCACGAGATTTGAACCCCATAATTTTGGTATGCCATTCGAGCGATTGCCTCTCGATCACCACTACTTTCATCCATATAGATTCTGGTATTAAGACACTTAGGACCTCTGGTTTTAACACACGTTGGGTCTCTGGTATAACACACTTTGGGCCTCTGGTATAACACACGTTGTACTTCAGGTATTAACACACGTTGTACCTCAGGTATTAACACACTTTGGGCCTCAGGTATTAACATATAGGGAAACCTCTGGTATTAACACACGTTGTACCTCTGGTATTAACACACGTTGGGCCTCTGGTATTAAAACACGTTGGGCCTCTGGTATTAAAACACGTTGGGCCTCTGGTATAAAAACACGTTGGGCCTCTGGTATTAAAACACGTTGGGCCTCTGGTATTAAAACACGTTGGACCTCTGGTATTAACACACATTGGCCTCTGGTATTAAAACACCTTCGGCCTCTGATATTAAAACACGTTGGGCTTCTTGTATTATCACACGTTGGGCCTCTGGTATTATCAACTTTGGGACCCTGGTATTAACACACATTGGCCTCTGGTATTAACACACTTTGGGCCTCTGGTATTAACACACGTTGGGCCTCTGATATTCCCACACGTTTGGCCTTTGGTATTAACACACTTTGGGCCTCTGGTATTAACACACTTTGGGCCTCTGGTATCAACACACGTTGCACCTCTGGTATTAAAACACTTTGGACCTCTGGTATTAACACACTTTGGGCCTCTGGTATTAACACACTTTGGGCCTCTGGTATTATAACACTTTGGGCCTCTGGTATTTAAACACGTTGGACCTATTCAGTCCATTATTTTAAGATCATCATTAGTTTAAAATCATTTCAGATAGTAAGTCGTATAAAGATTCTACAACGTCTGATTTTTAAATCACTTTTATTAACTTTACCGTCGGCTCTCTCTCTCTCTCTCTCTCTCTCTCTCTCTCTCTCTCTCTCTCTCTCTCTCTCTCTCTCTCTCTCTCTCTCTCTGTCTTTCTCTCTCTCTCTCTCTCTATCTCTGTCTTTTTCTCTCTCTCTCTATGTCTCTCTCTCTGTCTTTTTCTCTCTCTCTCTATGTCTCTCTCTCTGTCTTTCTCTCTCTCTTGCTCTTTCTCTCTCTCTCTCTCTCTCTCTGTCTTTCTCTCTCTCTCTCGCTCTTTCTCTCTCTGTCTGTCTCTCTCTGTCTGTCTGTCTCTCTCTCTGTGTCTGTCTCTCTCTCTCTGTCTGTCTCTCTCTCCCTCTCTCTCTCTTTCTCTCTTGGTCCGTCCGTTGGGTCGTCCGTCGGGGCGGCGGTAAAACAAAAGTAAAAAATGATCCGCGTTCCGTGATACTAGCGAGGTGAAATTTTGCACATAGACTTGAGTCACCTAACAATGCATTGTATCAAAACTTCAGATCGATCGAATGTACCGTAATTAAATAAAGGCACATTTACTTTATCTCTCTATAAATGTATGGTAGCCGTCTGTTGTTGTTGACCTCCACGTGTTTACTAGAGTTCAGTTTAACCATCGGTGACCACACCCCCACCCCCACCCGTCCCCTTTTTACACCAAGAGAGTTCAGTCACGTTCAGTCTGTAAATATTTGGTTTTTTTTTGTTCTGTCAAATCTGAAGAATCAATTAAGTATTTGGTTCAAAACAGCAGTATTAGTATCAGAATCATATAAAAGTAATTAATATCCAATATGGAGTTTGAAGTTTTGGCAGTAGAAATGCTCACACACTTTATTATTGTTCCTTCATTTCCTTTATAATAGGGCTCTTCTTTTAAGTCGAGAATAAGCGCAGCTTTCTTATAAGACGTTCACCATTAGAAACTAAATAGAGACTAAGAATTTGACGCCCCTACCAAAGTTCCCACCGAGGGTATTTGAATGTCCCCACCTTCCCTCCCCCGCTACGCCACTGGATGTGACAGTTGGGTGGGCTTTTGTTGTTGGAAAAAAAAACAAGTTGATTAAGGAATGCGTCATTCCACAGACATACAGGTGTTCAGCAAAAGGAAATTGGAAAGTGTAAAATTAGTCCGCTTAGAATGAAACTAAGCAGGATGTGGCCAAGTAGACGTTTGGGATGGATTTGTATCAAACACACACACCAGCATTTCTTGGAAACTTGGGACGCTGATTTCCAGGCCCGGCAAAGAGCCTTCATCTTAATAACCAGGACGTTTCCTGGCCTGGCAAAGAGCCTAAATCATAATAACCTGGACGTTTATGACCTGGCAAAGAGCCTTAATCTTAATAACCTGGCCGTTTCCTGGCCTGGCAAAGAGCCTAAATCTTAATAACCTGGACGTCTCCTGGCCTGGCAAAGAGCCTTCATCTTAATAACCTGGACGTCTCCTGGCTTTTTGAACAAGTGAATATGCGATAGAGATGAAAAAAGATGGTTGGGGAAAAATATACAGAAGAAGGAAAAGATAACGAGTGAGAGAGAGAGAGTGAGATAGAGAGAGAGAAAGCGGGTGAGTGAAAGAGGGTTAGAGAAATGGAGAAAGAAAAAGAGGAGACAAAAGGAGGTGGAAACATTAAATGGACTCTATCACCAGCAAGAATGCCCTTTGCTTTGCTGAAAAAAAAGAAGAAGAAGAAAAAAAAAAAAACCTTACCACAGAGGCAAATAGAAATAAATTATTTAAATTTTAGCAGACATTCGAGGTCCACGAAATTTATTAAAATCTTTTTTTTTCTGCCGATTTTCAACGTTTAAATTGATCTATTGATTTTAGATAAGATTTACCCAAGCATGTTCCGTCCCCCTGTTTATTTGTATACTACTCTTCGAACAAATTTTATTTATGTTAGCCTATATTTAACATATTTCATTTATGTTTGCCTATATTTAACATATTTCATTTATGCTTGCCTATGTTTAACATATTTCATTTATGTTTGCCTATATTAAACATATTTCATTTATATTTGCTTATATTTAAAATAATAAATATATCGTTTACGTTTGCCTATATTTAACATATTTCATGTACATTTGCCAAGTGATTTACACAACTGATTTACAAAACTAATTTACACTACTATTTTACACAACTTATTTACACACCTGTTTTACTCAATTGCATCTCACCAGGAAGAAAAGTTGGGTTATTTGCTGATGATAGTGAAATCCGAGGAACAGTTGAGTCAGAAACAAACAGCAAAATCTATTTAAAAAAAAAGACCTAGATGAATTATCAAAATAGAAAATTAATTAGAGCAGGACTTTCCCCAAATAGAAAGATATAAAGTGTTAAAGAGTATCTATCACAAAAAGAAAGAAAATAAATGCAAGCAAATTACTTAATTCGTGGAAAACAGCTGATTTATATTAATACATTATAAAGATACAAAGTACTTGGAGTAATAAAAATTGTTTTGAAGGAATCCACATATGACTGAAATAATTTAAAAATCCAACCCAAACTTATGATTTCTAAAAGTAAAAATAAAATGAATTTAAGTAGAACGTAAAACTAAAATGTTTCGTTACATTTGTCAGACATATAATTGAATTAGAATATTTTGTATGTGAACAATCTACTAATGAAAGCATAGAGAAATTAAAACACACTTTAAAAGAAGAGCTGCAAAATTCCTTACTGGAGAATATTGAATCCTGACAAAGGTAACTCCATTAGTTAATTAATTAAAGCTAGAAACGCTTGATGATAGAACAAGGATTAACGCAGTAATAAAACACATGTTAAATTCTAACATGGAAATGTAACGCAACAACGATCTAAAACAAAGACTGTGACATAGGAATAATGACTCTTACTTGGTCCTTATGCAAGAACAAAAAAATCGCCTTTCTTTTCTTTATGGCATTAAATGGGAGGGGGGGGGGTCGAATAGGTTGTTTGAACGAACCAGGAGAAATTAAACCAAAACTAAACTATCATTTAAACACAGGATACGTATAGGGTGCAATAGTCTTCTGTATAGAAGGTGCGACTGTGGGATAAGATACGAAAATTAACTGCTCGTTCATAAATATGACGACGTACACTTATACTTAATTATTTTGTTTTGTTCGTTTCTATAGCGCTGTACGTCGGCCTCTGGCTGGCCTCACACCACTTTACAAACATTTTTTACATCTTGTCGGACGATATTGTATCCATTCCTAAACATGCAACATTATGTACTAACGTCTTTGTTTAAAAACGTCACAGAAGTTAGTGCTGCCACAGCCACACTTGACTAGGGAACAGGGGCAGATAAGATGACGTCCTTTGATAGAGTAATGCTGCTGCCACACTTGACTAGGGAACAGGGGCAGATAAGATGACGTCCTTTGATAGAGTAATGCTGCTGCCCCACTTGACTAGGGAACAAGGACAGATAAGATGACGTCCTTTGATAGAGTAATGCTGCTGCCCCACTTGACTAGGGAACAAGGACAGATAATATAATACGGTAATGATCGCTGACTCCTAGAGAGGGGTTTGGGCCGTCATAAATCACGACACGTCATTTTTGACGATTTTTGCCCCCCTCCTCCTCTCCACAAAAAGTTACACCCCCACACTTCAATATGAAGTAAAAAGCCTTTGCTCCCCCCCATTTACTATTTGAAAATAAACAAGTTTCAAATAACGTTTTTGTTATTTAGCTATGCATTTAGTGTGAGGCTGCGCACTAATATCGTAAAACGCGTGAAGCCCACGTCAAACTTCATTAAATAAATTCTAAACAACCAATTATTTAAGTGTAACTTTTATTTAAAGTTCCACGTTTTTGATGTGATGTCACATTTTTAAAACGAACCCCCTCCCACGTCGTTACACTTCGTCACAAAGGTGCAGGACGTATTTTATGGACGACTTCTTTATTAAAAACCATGTTTTATCTAAATTTTGCCCTGTGTCAACAATATCTTATTTTGGTATTATTTAAGATAATAGATTCATTATACCCAACAATTCACAACTGACTAGTGATAATACAACCAACAACTTGCCAGTGATATGACAACCAACAACTTGCCAGTGATATGACAACCAACAACTGACTAGTGATATGACAACCAACAACTGACTAGTGATAAGACAACCAACAACTGGCTAGTGATATGACAACCAACAACTGGCTAGTGATAAGAAAACCAACAACTGGCTAGTGATAAGACAACCAACAACTGGCTAGTGATAAGACAACCAACAACTGGCTAGTGATAAGACAACCAACAACTGACTAGTGATATGATAACCAACAACTTACTAGTGATATGGTAACAAACAACTGATTAGTGATATTACAACCAACAACTGGCTAGTGATATGACAACCAACAACTGGCTAGTGATATCACAACCAACAACTGACTAGTGATAAGACAACCAACAACTGACTAGTGATATGATAACCAACAACTGACTAGTGATAAGACAACCAACAACTGACTAGTGATATGACAACCAACAACTGACTAGTGATATGACAACCAACAACTGGCTAGTGATAAGACAACCAACAACTTACTAGTGATATGACAACCAACAACTGGCCAGTAATATGATAACCAACAACTTACTAGTGATATGACAACCAACAACTTACTAGTGATATGACAACCAACAACTGGCCAGTAATATGATAACCAACAACTTACTAGTAATATGATAACCAACAACTTACTAGTGATATGACAACCAACAACTGGCTAGTGATATGATAACCAACAACTGACTAGTGATATGACAACCAACAACTGCCCAGTGATATGACAACAAACAACTGATTAGTGATATTACAACCAACAACTCACAACTTGCTTATACGACATTACCCCCCACCCCCAACCTACCACCCTTTTACAGTTTTGGTATTGAAGTAATATACTCTAACGGTAACTAATATGTCACTTCTTATCTCTTTCGCTGGGTTATCGCGTCACCAGTAGCTTATTCCAGAACTTAAAAATAGATTGTGCTTACCTCAAACTCTTAACACGCCATCTAAGCTATTAATCTCACACTGACCTCTGACCTCTTATTCTTACCTTCCCCTTTATCTGACCTTCTCATTATGTTTAATTATAACTAAGTGGTAAGCACTTAAATAATTTGCTCAAGGTCCCGGTATTATTGTTTTCATGGTCCGGTATTTGGGAAAATATATGTGAGGAAAAAAGTTTTAAAAAATAGATTGAGTTCCTAAATGGATCGTTAGATACCCCATCTGACATGGGACGTTAGATACCCCATCTGACATGGGACGTTAGATACCCCATCTGACACGATATGACGTGAGATACCCCATCTGACACGATATGACGTGAGATACCCCATCTGACACGATGTGACGTTAGATACCCCATCTGACAAGGTGTGACGTTAGATACCCCATCTGACACGATGTGACGTTAGATACCCCATCTGACACGCTGTGACGTTAGATACCCCATCTGACAAGGTGTGACGTTAGATACCCCATCTGACACGATGTGACGTTAGATACCCCATCTGACACGATGTGACGTTAGATACCCCATCTGACAAGGTGTGACGTTAGATCTGACTCTGTTGGTCCAAGAAATTAAATTTCAAAAAACCTCAACGTTACATCGTAGGTCTCAGAAATTATAACGTTAGAACCCTCGGCCTTACATTAATGGACACTTGTTTGTGTGGTGCTAAGTAGTGAAACAGCACGTTCTACCTGACAGACAGCCGCGGGCAGGTGTTGGGTGAAGGGTTGGGGCCCATCACACCTCTGGCTTTAACTTATTCATCAGCGCCATTATTGATCATTAAAAAAAGTTCGCTCTCAGATTCCAGGTTATTGATTACAAGAGAGCTATTTCTTTGGAAATTTTGATTAGCTGAAGCCAGAGCTGCAAATTGAGAGTGGGGCTAACAAGGCGATGGCACTCAACTCTCTCAGTCAAACTAGAAGTGGTAAAGAGTACAAAAGGAATACTGGTTTGAGAGTTTATTACGTGACATCGTTTTCTAAATTCTTCTTAACAGGCGGATTAATGAGGGAAAGTGACCTCATCGGACTGTTCAGTCATATTGTGTAAGCGAACTTAATATTTAATTAATTATTTTTTTTTAAAAAATGATGATAAAATTTTAAAGGTTTTAAAACTGATTAAAAATTTATTTTATTTTTATTGGTAAAATTAAAAGACGACAATTAGAAGGGAAAAAAGCACCAATTAATTACTTTTTTCCTTCTCTAAACTGAACATAATTTCAAAAAATAGTTGAAATATACAATCATTAAAAATCGTTTACAGTTGTCTTTAGTAAGCACAACAAAAATAAATAAAAATAAGCGTTCTTTGCTAAATTATCAACAAACGATGTTGGTGCAAAGAAATTATTTATTAGTTGTGATTATAAAAAAAAAAAATCTTTGTCCCCAATCTGCTAAGTGCCAATTTCTTAACTACTAGTTGCTTGTTGACGATATCAAAGCGAGGTAACTCGGCAACTTAAGCTTTCCATTTCCCGATAAAAACTAACCATAATTGAAATCATTAAAACCGGAGCCCTCTGAAATATGTGATACACTTCTCTATACCAACTGTCAATCTTCATACAACCAACTCTATCAACTGTCAATCTTCATACAACCAACTCTATCAACTAACAATCTTCATACAACCAACTCTATCAACTAACAATCTTAACACAAATAATTGATTGTGTGACTGTCTGATTGTTATAACTTGACATATTGATCCTAAATTTATAGACTGATGTTGGGGGCCATAAAAAGCGCTAAATAAACATAGCATGGAAAAGATAATCATTGGCCGATCTATAACGTTTTTGATAGACCAAATTTTCAGCTTAAAATAACGTGAAGGTAATTACAAGCCCCTTCATAATGTACAAGCACAACAAGAACGAAGTTTTGTTGAAAATGAGATCTAGAATTTCACTTCTAGTCTTAATATGAACAGAAAGTGCAAATTGTCCAAACTGTGACAATATGAGTGCCAATGTTTTACAATGTAACGCTGGAGATTTTGAGTGTGTCATGTTCTTAATGATGCGGAATTTATTTGTTGTGGCATCGTTGACTTAATCTGACCAGTTTTATATGGGTAAGTGACATACACTCTATTTGATCAGTTGTAGATGGGTAAGTGACATAAACTCTATTTGATCACTTTTATATGGGTAAGTGACATACTCTCTATTTGATCAGTTTTATATGGGTAAGTGACATACTCTATTTGACAAGATGTAGATTGGTAAGTGACATACACTCTATTTGACCATATGTAGATGGGTAAGTGACATACACTCTACTTGACCATATGTAGATGGGTAAGTGACATACACTCTACTTGACCATATGTAGATGGGTAAATGATATACACTCCATTTGACCATATGTAGATGGGCAAGTGATATACACTCTATTTGATGTATTGTAGATGGGCAAGTGATATACACTCTATTTGATGTATTGTAGATGTATAATCACATGACTGATCGATGACGTCACTTATAGCCTGTGTTGTAAAGGAACAAAAACATATAATTCTATATTTAGTATATCCACAATTCATGTCTGCCCCCACATGCTCTGATAACAAAGTTTCCACTTTTTTTGTCCAAAGGGTTTATCTTTGCTGTTATTATTTGCATCAGTGTCTTAAAAAGTCTATTGTAATATGTTAAACATCAAAAGACGAATTAATAATTAAAAAAAAAAAAACCATTCCTCTATGAGGCTAATACTCCCGACTCCGTGCAAAGAAAAAACAAACACGTGAAGGAGTCTCCAATGCCTAGCCCACTTAGTATGTATATAGCGTCCTTATATGCTGATTGTATGCCCTAGACCAAAGCGCTGAACTATTTCAATACACTAACCGAAATGAACCCATTATGATTGTTTCATTTCACACATTAAGACGGCAATATTGTCAAAGTTGCGTATAATTTTTATGCAATTAGATATTTGAGTTCAATGACCTTGTCTACACTCCCTTGTCCACACTGCCTTGTCCCCACTCCCTTGTCTCCAATCCCTTGTCCCCACTCCCTTGTCTACACTCCCTTGTCTACACTCCCTTGTCCACACTGCCTTGTCCCCACTCCCTTGTCTACACTCTCTTGTCGACACTCCCTTGTCCCCACTCCCTTGTCTACACTCCCTTGTCTACACTCCCTTGTCCACACTCCCTTGTCCCCGCTCCCTTGTCTACACTCCCTTGTCTACACTCCCTTGTCCACACTGCCTTGTCCCCACTCCCTTGTCTACACTCTCTTGTCGACACTCCCTTGTCCCCACTCCCTTGTCTACACTCCCTTGTCCCCACTCCCTTGTCTACACTCCCTTGTCTACACTCCCTTGTCCCCACTCCTTTGTCTACACTTTTTTGTCTACACTCCCTTGTCTACACTCCCTTGTCTACACTCCCTTGTCTACACTACCTTGTCTACACTCCCTTGTCTACACTCCCTTGTCCCCACTCCCTTGTCTACACTCCCTTGTCCCCACTCCCTTGTCTACACTCTCTTGTCGACACTCTCTTGTCCACACTCCCTTGTCCACTCTCATGTCCCCACTCCCTTGTCCACACTCCCTTGTCCCAACTCCCTTGTCTAACTCCCTTGTCTACACTCCCTTGTCTACACTCCCTTGTCAACACTCTCTTGTCCACACTCTCTTGTCCCCACTCCCTTGTCCCCACTCCCTTGTCTACACTCCCTTGTCTACACTCCCTTGTCCACACTGCCTTGTCCCCACTAACTTTTATACACTCTCTTGTCGACACTCCCTTGTCCCCACTCACTTGTCTACACTCTCTTGTCGACACTCTCTTGTCCCCACTCCCTTGTCTACACTCCCTTGTCCCAACACCCTTGTCTACACTCCCTTGTCCCCACTCCCTTGTCTACACTCCCTTGTCCCCACTCCCTTGTCCCCACTCCCTCGTATACACTCCCTTGTCTACAATCTCTTGTCTCCACTCCCTTGTCTACACTCCCTCGTCCCCACTCCCTTGTCTACACTTACTTGTCTACACTCCTTTGTTCCCACTCCCTTGTCCCCACTCCCTTGTCTACACTCCCTTGTCCCCACTCCCTTGTCCCCACTCCCTTGTCCTCACTCCCTTGTCCCCACTCCCTTGTCCCCACTCCCTTGTCTACACCCCTTGTCTACACTCCCTTGTCTACACTCCCTTTTCCACACTCCCTTATCCTCACTCACTTGTCCCCACTCCTTTGTCCCCATTCCCTTGTCCACACTCCCGTGTCCCCACTCCCTTGTCCCCACTCCCTTGTCGACACTCTCTTGTCCACACTCCCTTGTCTACACTCCCTTGTCCCCACTCCCTTGTCCCCACTCTCTTGTCGAATATCCCTTGTCCCCACTCCCTTGTCTACACTCTCTTGTCGACACTCCCTTGTCCCCACTCCCTTGTCTACACTCTCTTGTCGACACTCTCTTGTCCACACTCCCTTGTCCACTCTCATGTCCCCACTCCCTTGTCCACACTCCCTTGTCCCCAATCCCTTGTCTACACTCCCTTGTCCCCACTCCTTTGTCTACACTCTCTTGTCTCCACTCCCTTGTCTACACTCCCTTGTCTACACTCCATTGTCTACACTCCCTTGTCCCCACTCCCTTGTCCCCACTCTCTTGTCGACACTCCCTTGTCCCCACTCCCTTGTCTACACTCTCTTGTCGACACTCCCTTGTCCCCACTCCCTTGTCTACACTCTCTTGTCGACACTCTTTTGTCCACACTCCCTTGTCCACTCTCATGTCCCTACTCCCTTGTCCACACTCCCTTGTCTCCACTTCCTTGTCTACACTCCCTTGTCCCAACTCCTTTGTCTACACTCTCTTGTCTCCACTCCCTTGTCTACACTCATTTGTCCCCACTCCCTTGTCTACACTCCCTTGTCCCCACTCCCTTGTCTACACTCTCTTGTCCACACTCCCTTGCCCACTCTCATGTCCCCACTCCCTTGTCCACGCTCCCTTGTCCTCACTCCCTGTCTAACTCCCTTGTCTACCCTCCCTTGTCTACACTCCCTTGTCCACACTCTCTTGTCCACACTCTCTTGTTCCCACTCCCTTGCCCCCACTCCCTTGTCCACACTCCCTTGTCTACACTCCCTTGTCTACACTCCCTTGTCCCCACTCCCTTGTCCCCATTCCGTTGTCTACAATCCGTTGTCTACACTCACTTGTCTACACTACCTTGTCTACACTCCCTTGTCTACACTCCCTTGTACCCACTCCCTTGTCTACACTCCCTTGTCCTCACTCCCTTGTCTACACTCCCTTGTCTACACTCCCTTGTCCCCACTCCCTTGTCTACACTGCCTTGTCTTCACTCCCTTGTCTACACTCCCTTGTCTACACTCCCTTGTCTACACTCCCTTGTCCCCACTCCCTTGTCTACACTCCCTTGTCTACACTCACTTGTCCCCACTCCCTTGTCCCCACTCCCTTGTCCCCACTCCCTTGTCTACAATCCCTTGTCTACACTCCCTTGTCTACACTCCCTTGTCTCCACTCCCTTGTCTCCACTCCCTTGTCTACACTCCCTTGTCTAACTCCCTTGTCTACACTCCCTTGTCTACACTCCCTTGTCTACACATGATTTGAGAATGGAAAAAAAAATACGCGCAGTCCGCACAAACATTACAGTTGAAGTATTGTCTTCTGGAGTTTCAAAAAGCCCTCAGGCTGCAATGAAACTATCTTAGGATAACACGACAGTTTTAGAGAGTTTTTGTTTGTTTGTTTCCACAGTGACCGGTGAGTACAGCGTTTTAAATTTCGTTAAACTCTAAAATAGAGGAATGTTATTGGAAAATATTGAACTGCACCACAAGAGAGCAGAGAACTAAACAATGCAGGTTATTTCTACAAGCGGAAACTAAGACACAGGAACATATTTTGTCTCCCTTTGAAAAATACAGCGGGTATAGGGTCAATACTCTTTTGTAGGCTCTAAGCGGGTTGAAATATTTTCCAGGCCTCTCTGAGGTAGCATGCTGCATGCAGGTGGACAAGAAATAACGTTATTTAATCCACATTTCTGTTTAATGATATTTTTAAATGTAAGAATTGGAGCAATTAATTGAAGCAATTGCCTGACTTAAGTTAAATAACAAACAATCTCCTGTTTGTATTGTATATATATTTCCACAGTTTTAACGGACTAACAGCGCTGTGTTAGCTGAACGGAGCAGCCAATTTCTTATTAAGAGTGTGGGACGATATTCCCAAATGACGTCTAAAAACAAAACAATTTTCTTGCTGGCGGTTGGAATCATCAATTTCTTGATAATCTACAAACTTCTAGTCATGTACCAGGAACAAATGAAAAATCAACCAGCGTTTTCAAATCGTTTCCCGCCATTTGATAATCACCGACACGACAAGTGTCCCGACACCTTGACCGGCATCACGAAGGGGAGATGGCTTACACGAACTTTGACCTCAGAGGAGCGGGGCGCCATTGACACTTACTTGAAAGAGGAGAGAGGAGCTTACCGCATCCCTCCCACATACCAGAGGGGTGATGGGAGGTGTGGGGATGTACCGTACGAACAGGCGCCACTCTATCGCCACATGTGGTTCAAGGCCATATGCAACCCCGAAGGCAACACGCCATGTTGTCATACAAACTCGTAAGTACACCAACAATGGCACCATCATATTTTGGTCATACAAACTTATTTATATTTAAATACTGTAAATTGTAAATCACTGTTTTTGCTTGATATTCGTCTATGAAATGAGTGTTTGAATCACCGTGTAGCATATTGTTCACATTCAACAATAGTTCTCTTGGACGAAACAAAGTGTACCAAACTAATTCAGTGAGTCATAAAAATACGGAGATTTTATAGTTTCAAAATTTTATTCATTGTTAAGATTTATTATCAAACTAGAATTAGAAGAGTGGCAAGCATTTTCCAACTGCTAAATATGTTTTAATTTTTCACAATTCAAATAGAGCAATTTTAAGAATCTCAGAAAGTTTAAATTCCTCTTCCAAGTGACGCCATTGCACACATTTTCGCGCCCTTGAAAAATCTAATACTATATTTCATGATAAACCTTTTTCATCATCATCATCAGTCCCGTGACCGTTACGGTCGTTGAGGAGAGCGCATGGACACATCAACAGATAACGATCTCCACATTTGCCTATCTTGAGCGGCAGCCAATAAATAAATCATTCAATCTCGTCCATGTCCATTCCTTAATGTTGTCAAGCCAGCTTTTCCGCTGTACACCATTCGCCGGCCTCCTTCTTGAAGGATAATTTTTGTCAGGGTATCATGTCGCAGTACATGACCGAACCATGCCATCTTACGTCTCCTAATTGTTGTTAAAATCGTTTCGTTACGACCCGCAATAGAGTTTATTTTGTCCCAGACATATTCATTGCTCTTGTGTTCTAGATAGGAGATCTGGAGAATTTTCCTCTTGCATTTGTTTTCAAATTCCTGCAGCTTGTTTTCAGTGGTTGCCATTAGTGTCCAGGTCTCATTGAGGACAATGGTTTCAATGTCAGCTCTGTATAGTGTGAGCTTTGTTGGCAGGCTAACGTTTTTGCTGTTCCATATTTTGGTTAACTTCGTCATTGCTGCCATTGCCCACACAATTTTAGCTCAAATTTCAGCTTCACATGTACCACCTCTAGTTATAATGACTTCTAGATATTTAAAGTTATGTACCTCCTCCAGCTTTTGTTGGTTCATTATAATGTTTGCCAAACTGGCAGCTGAGGTTATTAACAAATTTATTTCTTTTCTCTTTGCGGATTTTCATCTTAAATGCACTCGATCTAACTGTACATTTTTTTTAGTGAGCTCTTGTTGTTCTTTACTGATCCCAGCCAAAAGATACATGTCATCAGCAAATCTTTTGTTGCATATAGAGATGAACGTGTGGTGATCACTGAGTGTTTCTTGCATGCTTTCTTTCAAGGAAGATATTGAACAGGACAGGTGAGGAAATGTAGCCCTGGCGGACTCCAATCGTCGTTTTGAAGAAGTCCCCTTTAAATAGAACTGCACTGCCTGCCTGATTGTAGAGTTCTTCGATCACCTTTACCAGCCCTTCTTCAATGTTAAAACTTCTCATAACTTGACAAAGTTCTACGTGCCATACTCGATCAAAGGCTTTCTTGAAGTCTATAAAGTTGTGATGGAGTTCGCGTTTGTGCTGTAGATGCTTTTCTATGAGTAAGTGACAGTTGAAGTTCTGCTCGATTGTGCTTCGGCCTGGTCTGAAACCCGCCTGTTCTTCTGCCAGTAAGTCCTCGGATATTGGCTTTAACCTGTTGAGGATAATTTTTAGCATTTGATTTTTAAAGTTACGTAAATCCTAAAAAAATTCTAAACGAACTTATTTGTGCGCTATTAACACAATTTCCCTTGGAAAAAATTTGTTTATATAATATTCAAAATGTCTGTATAACTTGATCCTATAACTCCTCCAGAGCCATACCAGATAGAGGGTTCGGGTCTTTTGCAAATATGCTAAGGATGTGTGACGGCCAAAATTTACCCAAAAATTTACTGGATTTCCTGGAAACCCCCCCCCCCCCCC
>MUZC01004129.1:923155-949876 GCA_002072015.1 Radix auricularia | reverse complement strand
GTGCTGTATTCAGTGCCAGTACTTTAATGACTCTAGTGTGGTGCTGTATTCAGTGCCAGTACTTTAATGACTCTAGTATTGTGTCATATGTCTGATGAATTCAGCAGTTCCACAAGAAACTGTGCTATGTCTCTTACTCTCTTTAATTTATGTAAATAATATACCCAACAACCTATGGCGGATTAAGGGGGGGGGGCTGAGCGGGCTAAAGCCAGGGGCCCCCGACGGTTTAGGGGCCCCCGAACTTTTTATATTTATAATAAAAGTGTACAAATGTTTGCAAGAACCCTTGAAAATATAAAAAATTAAAAAATTATAAATATTAACTATACAACTGATCGCGAATCAGACCGGATACTACTGATAGAGTTAATAATCGATAAAAAGTGATTTAATTGGCTCACTTAGAGAACATAGTGTGAAGTATAGTTTATATTTTTAAAATTTGTGATTGTAGTCAAGCTCCGCTGGCCGTGTTGAGAGAGTACAGGTGCGTGCTACAACCGGTGTGGGGTTCGATTCCCAGCAGTGGAAGATAAAAAATTTCTTTTCACACTCAATTGTAATATACAACAAACACATCAAACAGTTATTTCTTCGTGTTCTTTTTTTTTCACTATTAATATTTAGTTACAGTCCTATATTAGCTGTTAACAATCATTTTATTTTAAGGATGCTGGCTGGATAGGGCCCCCGTTTCATTGCTGCCCGGGGCCCCGTGCAGTCTTAATCCGCCCCTGCCAACAACATCTCAACAGGAACAAAAGTTAGGTTTTTTGCTGGTAATTGTATGATCTATAGAACAATTAAATCAGAACAAGAAAGTCAAAATTTACAAAGAGACTTATCTTATCTTATCTGTTACAGACGCTCCTTTTATACAAAAGATTATTACGATGAATTTATAAAATGGGAAACTAACTGCATGGAGTATGTCTTTCCCCCCAGAAAAGTGTCAACTGCTGTGAGTAACAAAGAAAAAGAACTATTCTACCATAACTATTCTACCATAACTATTCTACCATAACTATTCTACCATAACTACTCTATCATAACTAGTCCTGTCACTGACCACTGGAGTTGTCCAACTCGGTTATAAGGTTACATTGAAAATGATAACTGCCCAGACACGAGTTACTGGACCTTAATTATGCAAATCGTTCTACGGTTTTGAGAATGGATGAAGACGATGTCATATAGAGATATAGATAGTCATATAGAGATAGAAATAGCCACTTAGAGATAGAGGTAGTCATATAGAGATAGTCATATAGAGATAGAGCATATAGAGATAGAAATAGCCACTTAGAGATAGAGGTAGTCATATAGAGATAGTCATATAGAGATAGAGATAGTCATATAGAGATAGTCATATAAAGATAGAGATAGAGATAGTCATATAGAGATAGAAATAGCCACTTAGAGATAGAGGTAGTCATATAGAGATAGTCATATAGAGATCGTCAAATAGAGACAGTCATTTATAGAGATAGAGATAGATGCCTGAGTTGACTCAATGGTCTAAAAACAAATTCACATAATTTCACTTAACAGGAACAATATTTGTTTAAAAGTCCATTTTTGTTTCATTTTAGGTTCATTGTCGGAACCCACCCAATCTTAGAGTGGCATTTCTTTTATGTAATGAGATTTACCTTATAAAAAATAGACTTGTTACAATTTTACAAATTTAGAGTAACATTACAACAAATTTGTAACATTTCTGTAACTGTGATGTTATCTCACATTACAATCTCTGTAACATTACTGTTACCTCTCTGTCAATTCTCTGTAACAAAGCTGTAAAATTTGTGGCATTTCAGGACTTGATGAGTTTGTCAGAAAGTTGAAGTCAAAGGGAAGGAACTCGTGAAATGAAACAAACCCGTCAGTAGTCACTTCCGTCCCTGTCAGTATGAGGCGATCGAATGTTACATCAGACTCGAGGCGTCGCCGAGGTCAGTTTCAGACATGACAACACGCCATCTTTCCTTTCTCTTGTTTATCCTAGCAACCATCAGCACATTTATTCTCATTTTAGCCAGCACTCTGAGCTTCTACATGAAGTCAAGGTCGGCATTTAGCCTTGACGCTACGCTCTATGGGTCTGTGCGCATGGCCGACTCGCTGGTGAAGCAGACGACGCCATCACGCGCATGTCGGGATGTCCTGGCTGGTGTCGCCTCTGGGAGATGGATAACTCGACCTTTGACCTCAGACGAGAGCGCCATGATAAACTCGTATCTCGTGGCCGAAAGGGGAGCTCACCGTATCCCGCCAAACTTTCAGAGAGCTGACGGCAGATGCGGCACAGTTGCCTACGAGAACACCCAGCAGCACAAACATATGTGGTTCAAGGCAATATGTGATCCTAGAGGTCCTACCCCCTGCTGTCATACCGACAGGTCTGTCATACATACAATATGTGATCCTAGAGGTCCTAACCCCTGCTGTCATACTGACAGGTCTGTCATACATACAATATGTGATCCTAGAGGTCCTACCCCCTGCTGTCATACCGACAGGTCTGTCATACATACAATATTGATCCTTCATTGAAGATTTAAATATTTATTTTCTGTATGGGACCCAAGCACCAAAGAAAACATAGTCATACCGTATGGACTCGTATTTAAGCCTAAATCGCACACAATCCACACCTACAAAAATGCTTTAAAATTGCAAGTTAAAAAAAAAAAAAAAACGCCTATAAGCTGACCATACAATTGTCTAATTTAACTCGATGTTTTTTCGTTCATAGAAATTTTTATTGTTAAGATGTATAATGCTTACTTTTGAATTTGAAAATGAATTCTCAATGTTAATATTCATACCCAGTATAATTTTCAGTTGTGAATATATTCCATTCTTTGAAGTGACTTCTCTGTGTGTGTATGTGTATATCCATCCATCCATCCATCCATCCATCCATCCATCCATCCACACACAACTCTGTACACACAACCAAATAAAGAGTCAGATAGCGATGAAAATGTAAGCCTGGATAATTGGCATTAGTGTCTTTCCTGGTGTCCATATTGTTTTATTCGCATATAAGCCGACACCCTGGTTTCAGTATATAATAGCTCTAAAAATGTGGCTTTTATGCGAGTATATACGGTAGATTAACTGGAACATAGTTTTAAAAAAAGATCTGCCAGATTTATTACCGGTAACTAACAAGAGTAACACCTTAGTTGAATCACTAAACCTAGAAACACTAGAGGATAGAAAAACAAAGAGCAAAGTAGTGTCATCAAAACCCTAACTTGGAAATACATCAGAAAAATAATCTAATACTACACTCAGACAGGGATAAAGACACTTCAATTTTTCCATTAAAAAACAAAGCGAAAACAAATCCTTATTTTTCCTGTCTGGTATTGACCGTGGAGTGGGTTTCCTGAACAAAACAGAATAACCAACACACTATGAACATTTACAGTGTTATAAAATGCAAGATTAGTCTTAAATTATGGGTAAGCATGGGACGCAATAATCTTCTTTTAAGAAGGTTTCTTTACGTTCCTCGTTTTCAACGGTCATTCGGGTTACATTGTAATTTTGCTCCTGGTCTCTCCATCTCTTAAGATGTCTACCGTTATCCCTTGATGAATGCCGATGTCCAACCTGCTATGACGAACGTCAGGCCATCCATGCCGAGTTCTCCACGTGGCGACCTGACGATGCCCGGTGTCTTGTCAAGACTTTCAGTTCCCAGGAGGCGTGTAGACTTCTCAACGGTTCAACTCTTTATTTTGTTGGGGACTCGTTCATAAGACACGTGTTTGTTGCCATGGTGATCGTACTCTCTAACAACACAGTAGACGGTGGGCAAAAACCAAAATGGGATTCATGTGAGGAAATATTATTTATTTGTTCAGTAAACTTCAGCTATATTTAATTTATGTGTTCAGTAACTATCAGCTTTATTTATTTATTTGTTCGGTAACTATCAGCTATATTTATTTATTTGTTCAGTAACCATCAGCTATATTTATTTATTTGTTCAGTAACCATCAGCAGCTATATTTATTTATTTGTTCAGTAACCATCAGCTATATTTATTTATTTGTTCAGTAACCATCAGCTATATTTATTTATTTGTTCCGTAACTATCAGCTATAATTATTTATAAAAGTGTACTTTGTATCGAGAGTCAAGGGTTCGAGCCTCGGTGCCGGCAAAGTCCCCGAATCTACCCAGCATTGAATGGGTACCTGACATTGGTTAGGGAAGTAAAGGCGGCTGGACATTGTGCTAGCCACATAATCCCTCTCTCGTAGGCCATGGCTAAAAAAGCCTGCCAGCGCTACTTCAATTGCCCCCATAGACCATCATGATTATGAAAAGGGGACTTTACTTTTTTTTATAAAAAAGTTTCTTTTTCCTCTTGGTTGCTCTTGGTGTGTGTGTGTGTGTGTATGTGTGTGTGTATGTGTGTGTGTGTGTCTGTGTGTGTGTGTCTGTGTGTGTGTGTGTGTGTTTGTTTGTTTTTAGACTAATGTCCAGGAAGTTCTTTTTATTCTCTCCCTTGAAATGTATTTTGTATATCCAATCAAAGTTAAGCTATTTAAAAATATAAAAATAAAAATAGACACAAAAAATATCTCTTATGATATGCAAATTATTTAAAATAAAAATAACTATTTAAAATTTAATTTGAGGTGGAGTTTACTGGTGGGGAAGTATAATTATGTCTTTGACACATTTTAACTTAAATCGCCGTCTTTTAGATAGTTTGTACAAATTTCTAAATGGTTTGCAAAAATTTTGGTTTGCAAACATGCCTTGCATAGAAAACTGAATTGTCCATTATTTCCATTATTTAAGAATACAAAAAGCAGAACATGCACACGGACTACATGAACAATTAAAAAAAACCCTGTACATGAGAATCCCTCGGAAAAAGATTATTATGTTTTAAATCACTTGGAATGATTAACTGTATTAGCCACCATAAAAACAAGTGTTACAAATTGTCAATCAACAATAAATCAATGACTTTGCCTTTTACTTCTATCTCCCCACCATGCTTGCCTTTTTTTTTCTCTCACTCCATCTGCAGCCTTGAAGGCACTGTGCCCAGACAATGTGAAGTCAGACGAACAGTGCAGGAATCGATTGTTGAATGATATCTTTAATCTATGCGATTCTACTGTTAAGGTAACTTGTAAGCTTTGTAGCAATGTTACAAAAACTATGACTTTCTTGCTATAATATAACACTACCACATGTCACAATGAAGTATGCGTAATAATGACAAAGTTATATTATTTATGTAGGTCATCACCATCATTCCCATCAAGGTACGTTGGTCTATATACAAAGTTGCATAGCATCAATTTTTTGTGCACAATTTTATACCCCGCAAAACCATATATTATCATAGACTTATCAAATTTTACTGCGCGGTAATTCTTAACTCCTGTGCGGCGTTGGTGAGATGACTGCGCCTTACGTAGCTTCAAATGAATGTTGTTCAGCGGATGTTTCAGGCCATCGTTTCCTATTCCTGATTACTTTGAAGATACGATCATTACCAGGAAACTTATGTGATATTATTAAGACCATGTGGCATGATCTTATCTGGCAACCACTATACCATGATCTTTATCTGGCAAAAACTATAGCATGTTGCTTTCATAACCCCTTGTGATGGTTTCACCCCTTGTGATGGTTTCAACCCTTGTGATGGTGTCCCCCCTTGTGATGGTGTCACCCCTTGTGATGGTGTCACCCCTTGTGAATGTGTCACCCGTTATGATGGTGTCACCCCTTGTGGTTGTGTCATCCTTTGTGATGGTGTCAGCCCTTGTGATGGTGTCATCCCTTGTGATGGTGTCACCCCTTGTGATGGTTTCACCCCTTGTGATGGTTTCACCCGTTGTGATGGTGTCAGCCCTTGTAATGGTGTTAGCCCCTGTGATGGTGTCATCCCTTGTGATGGTGTCATCCCTTGTGATGGTGTCATCCCTTGTGATGGTGTCACCCCTTGTGATGGTGTCACCCCTTGTGATGGTGTCATCCCTTGTGATGGTGTCATCCCTTGTGATGGTGTCATCCCTTGTGATGGTCTCATCCCTTGTGATGGTGTCATCCCTTGTGATGGTGTCATCCCTTGTGATGGTGTCATCCCTTGTGATGGTGTCATCCCTTGTGATGGTGTCACCCCTTGTGATGGTGTCACCCCTTGTGATGGTGTCATCCCTTGTGATGGTGTCATCCCTTGTGATGTTGTCATCCCTTGTGATGGTGTCATCCCTTATGATGGTGTCATCCCTTGTGATGGTGTCATCCCTTGTGATGGTGTCACCCCTTGTGATGGTGTCATCCCTTTCGATGGTGTCATCCCTTGTGATGGTGTCATCCCTTGTGATGGTGTCATCCCTTGTGATGGTGTCATCCCTTGTGATGGTGTCATCCCTTGTGATGGTGTCATCCCTTGTGATGGTGTCACCCCTTGTGATGGTTTCACCCCTTGTGATGGTGTCATCCCTTGTGATGGTGTCAACCATTGTGATGGTGTCACCCCTTGTGATGGTGTCACCCGTTGTGATGATATCACCCCTTGTGATGTCACCCGTTGTGATGGTGTCACCCGTTGTGATGGTGTCACCCGTTGTGATGGCGTCACCTGTTGTGATGGTGTCACCCCTTGTAATTGTGTCACCCCTTGTGATGGTGACACCCCTTGAGATGGTTTCACGCCCCCGCTCCCAAAGTAACGCCTCTGATAAAAAGAACCAAATAAAAAAAGGCAAGGACCTGAAAGTACCATTATTTAAGTATAACACTGTCTAAAACGATGCAGATACACTAGAACAGCGTCACTGCAGTCAGTGCCTTCTGTTTGATATATAAAAAAAGTTATCGTTATAAGGCTCGGGTAGTCGAAACTTATTCAATTAATCTTTTGGCCAATGAACGTTTCAAACATTTCACACCTGTAGATTCAACATTTAAATCAAATAAAAAAGCTAACATAATAAATTTTGATATAAATCCCAACATTCACTAGCCTGGCATTGCGTTTTTACCCGTTAATTATTTAATGCTTTTCCTGTAGTATATTAATATATATATAAAACTTTATTTCTGAGATGTTCTTTATTGAAACCTTGTCATACCAGGTGAAGTACAGCCAGGTGTTACGGTCCCAAGATGTGGCACTGACCCAACCTGCCCTCAGCTGCCTACGTCACTCAGACAAGTCCATCATGGTCATGGGACTCGGCATCCACGACGACTTCAACTTTAACGTGGTCAACAACAAATTTCTACTTCCGTTTCTCAACATGCGTCAGTTTTTGTCAACGTCACCAGATCGTGATCTTGACCTCGATGACGTCATCATCAATTTTAGGAACCTCAGCTCTCAATCGCGGGCCGATAACACAAGCTTTAGACACACGGGGAACAACTTCGAGTACCTGATATTTAGGGGACCAGAGGCAGTGGTCAACATGAGCCAAACAAACGTCGTGTTTGGGAGGTTTCCGAGAGAGGGCGTGGATGTCGAGAAGTTGTGGCCCCGTCTGTTGTGGATAGGAGCGCACGCCCCTGGGTTGCTGAAATCTCCCAAATTTCAAAGACAAACGGCAGCCGGCGTGCAAGAGTTCAACACGCGAGTTCAGAGAGTTCTCCAGCGATGGCGTGTGCCGTACCTGGACACATTCAGTTTGACCAATGGAACGGTCAGTTTTGATGGCACGCATTACGGATGGGGGATAAATATGATGAAAGTCAATATGATATTAACATACATGGAGGCGGAGCTTATACCGGGGTGGCATTGGAGATGATAAGTCAGTTTGGAGAAGATTATGGGGTGGGATTTCAGATGATAAGTCAATTTTGAGAAGATTATGGGGTGGGATTTGAGATGATAAGTCAGTTAGGAGAAGATTATGGGGTGGGATTTCAGATGATAAGTCAATTTGGAGAAGATTATGGTAGGGCTTTGGAGATGATAAGTCAGTTTGGAGAAGATTATGGGGTAGGATTTGAGATGATAAGTCAGTTTGGAGAAGATTATGGGGTGGGATTTGAGATGATAAGTCAGTTTGGAGAAGATTATGTGGTGGGATTTGAAATGATAAGTCAATTTGGAGAAGATTATGGGGTGGGATTTGAGATGATAAATCAGTTTGGAGAAGATTATGGGGTAGGATTTGAGAGGATAAGTCAGTTTGGAGAAGATTATGGGGTGGGATTTGAGATGATAAGTCAATTTGGAAAAAATTATGGTAGGGCTTTGGAGATGATAAGTCAGTTTGGAGAAGATTATGGGGTGGAATTTGAGATGATAAGTCAGTTTGGAGAAGATTATGGGGTGGGATTTGGAGATAATAAGTCAGTTTGGAGAAGATTATGGGGTGGGATTTGAGATGATAAGTCAATTTGGAGAAGATTATCTAAGGGCTTTGGAGATGATAAGTCAGTTTGGAGAAGATTATGGGGTGGAATTTGAGATGATAAGTCAGTTTGGAGAGGATTATAGGGTTTGATTTGAGATGATAAGTCAATTTGGAGAAGATTATGGGGTGGAATTTGAGATGATAAGTCAATTTGGAGAAGATTATGGGGTGGGATTTGAGATGTTAAGTCAATTTTGAGAAGATTATGGGGTGGGATTTGAGATGATAAGTCAATTTGGAGGAGGTTATGGTAGGGCTTTGGAGATGATAAGTCAGTTTGGAGAAGATTATAGGGTGGGATTTTAGATGATAAGTCAATTTGGAGAAGATTATGGTAGGGCTTTGGATATGATAAGTCAGTTTGGAGAAGATTATCTGGTGGGATTTGAGATGATAAGTCAGTTTGGAGAAGATTATAGGGTGGGATTTTAGATGATAAGTCAATTTGGAGAAGATTATGGTATGGCATTGGATATGATAAGTCAGTTTTTAAGACATCAATTATGCTTTGGGTAAACATAATTAAAATGAATATGATACTAACAATGTAGGCAGGGCCGTCCCTGTATGTAGAGTGTGAAGGCTGTGATAGAAATAAATGATTTTTAATTTGCTGGGGCAATGACAATTATTGAAGTGAAGCTTATTTAGTAGCTTTACTGAAGCTGGGGCAGTCAAATTGTAGGTCAGACTTGAACTGACCAGTCAAATTGTAGGTCAGTCTTGAACTGACCAGTTAAATTGTTGGTCAGACTTGAACTGACCAGTCAAATTGTAGGTCAGAATTGAACTGACCAGTCAAATTGTAGGTCAGACTTGAACTGACCAGTCAAATTGTAGGTTAGACTTGAACTGACCAGTCAAATTGTAGGTCAGACTTGAACTGACCGGTCAAATTGTTGGTTAGGCGTGAACTGACCAGTCAGCCCATTTTTTCGGCTTACTTGGACAGCTATTTAACAGAAGACGATACGTCCTTAAAGTTGGGTTACAACCTATGGAGCATATAATTAAATAAAGATGTTGAAAAAAAAGAACGGCTTATCAATGTTTCTCATAACTGGATCAAAGAATCCTAATTTTATTTCTTATGAAACTTATTTTTCAGAATTTTTTTTTTCAAAATCATTGATTTGTTAAAAGAATGCTTTTTGTTTTGACATTTGAAGCGACTTTTGAATTCTAATCTGCAGTCTTGTTCTTTCTTTCTCTCTCTCTCTCTCCATCCTCTCTTTCGTCGTTCTTTCTCTCTTTCTCTCTATCTAATATTGTTAATATTATTTTAATTTTTTTTGGTCAATTTTTTGGGGGGAAAAATAAGAGGCATTGTATAATATTTCAAAAGACTCACATGCGGTAAAGAATTTGAAAACGATATAAATTTTCATGATAATTAATTACGTTTTCCTAAAATGGCCTAGCCATCCGGCTTAACATTTACATTGATCATGGCCTTGCCCCCTGTTTCTAAACATCTGGAGAGAGTTGCGTGTCACTGCAGTTTGAGTAGCATCTAAATACCTACGACTTACTGCATTGATTAGTAGCATTGTATCACAGCAGTTTGAGTAGTATCTAAATACCCACGACTTACTGCATGGATTAGTAGCATTTTATCACAGCAGTTTGAGTAGCATCTAAATACCTACAACTTACTGCAGGGATTAGTTTCAATCTATCGACCCCATGATCGCTTTGAGACATCAATACTGCGTGTCATGGATGATGTTCTCACTTGATCTGATCATCTCGGTCCTGTTGGACATCAGTGCTGACCATGTAGATTGACCATCTCGGTCCTGTTGGACCTCAGTGCTGACCATGTAGATTGACCATCTTGGTCCTATTGGACATCAGTGCTGACCATGTAGATTGACCATCTTGGTCCTGTTGGACCTCAGAGCTGACCATGTAGATTGACCATCTTGGTCCTATTGGACATCAGTGCTGACCATGTAGATTGACCATCTCCTGTTGGAAATCAGTGCTGACCATGTAGATTGACCATCTTGGTCCTGTTGGACATCAGTGCTGACCATGTAGATTGACCATCTTGATCCTGTTGGACCTTTTTGATGACCATGTAGATTGACCATCTTGGTCCTGTTGGACATCAGTGCTGACCGTGTAGATTGACCATCTTGATCCTGTTGGACCTCAGTGCTGACCGTGTAGATTGACCATCCTGATCCTGTTGGACTTCAGTGCTGACCGTGTAGATTGACCATCTTGATCCTGTTGGACCTCACTGCTGACCGTGTAGATTGAACATCTCGGTCCTGGTAGACCTCACTGCTGACCATGTAGATTGACCATCTTGATCCTGTTGGACCTCAGTGCTGACCGTGTAGATTGACCATCTTGATCCTGTTGGACTTCAGTGCTGACCGTGTAGATTGAACATCTCGGTCCTGGTAGACCTCACTGCTGACCATGTAGATTGACCATCTTGATCCTGTTGGACCTTTTTGATGACCATGTAGATTGACCATCTTGGTTAAATAACTCCCACATAGTTATTTCTGTATAGCTAGCTATTTTACTTCGTTTTTTTGGGTGCTATTAAAAAAACACTCTTTTATGATATACTAGCAATTTACCCGCGCTTTACAGCGGGAAGTTGGAGAATTAGTGATGATTGAGTGAGTTAGCGAGTGCATAAAAAACTATATTTGGGCCCCAACAACTTCAAAATTTTTATGCTTCTACCTACATGGGGCATGGGAGAATAAGTGATTTTTTTTTACTTTTTATATAGTTACTGTTAGGAAAAAACGACATTTGGGCCCCCCGGCCCCAAGTAAGAGATATTTTAAATAATTGTTCACCTCCTACCATCGTAGAAGTGTATTTAATAAACCCCCAAAGTTTCATGCGTTTGCCTATTCGGAAAATAGGAGAATTAGTGATTTTCAATTTTTATACAGCACATAAAAGGAAAAACCACGTTTTGGGGCCACGGCCCTCATAAGTGTGCATTTAAAAATTATTTTACGCCAATTTTCGTGGTGAGAGGGTACCCTATAATTTCCAAAAGTTCGATGAATGTGGAATTTGTGATGAGTCAGTTTTTAATAAAAGAAAAATTATATTTGGGCCCCCAGCCCTCTATGAGTTGGAATTTACCATTCTCTTTCGCTAACTTTCATCGGGAGATTGTATTCAACAACTTCCCAAAGTTTCATACTTCTATCTACATGGGGAAAGGGAGAATTAGTTATGTTCAGTTTTTATTTAGTTTATATTAGGAAAAAACTACATTTGAGCCCCCGGCCCCCAGTAAGGGATATTTTAAATATTTTTCACCTGCTACCATCGTGAAAGTGTAATTATCAATTACCCTATGTTTCATGATTCTACCTACTCGGGAAATAGGAGAATTAGTGATTTTCAATTTTTATGTAGCTCATGTAAGGAAAAAAAGATTTTTGGGCCCCGCCCCCATTAGTTGGAAATTTAACAATCTCTTTTGCCATTTATTGTCGGAAGCATGTTCTCAAGAAATTTACAAAGTTTTCATGCTTTTACCTATACGGGAAATAGGAGAATTAATGATTTGCAATTTGTAAATAGCTCATAAAAGGAGGGAAAAAATTTTTTTTGGGGGCCCGGCTCCCATGAGTGTGAATTTCAAAATTCTTTTTCACCAATTTTCGTCATGAGAGAGTACCCAACAGCTTCCCAAAGTTTCATGCTCCTACCTACACTGGAAATAGGAAAATTGGTGATGTTTTTAATTTTTATAAAGCCCATATAAGGGAAAAAATGCGTTTGGCCCCACGGCCCCACATGAGCGAGATTTTTTTAAAAAACAATTAGCCAATTTTTGTCGTGAGAGGGTACCCAACAACTTCCCAAACTTTCATGCTCCTACCTACACGGAAAATAGGAGAATTAGTGATGAGTCGGTTTATAATGTTAGAAAAACTATGTTTGGCCCCCCATGAGAGGGGGTTTATAACATTTGTTATCAATTTTCGTCGGGAGGGTGTACTCAAAAAATTTACTAAGTTTCATGCTTCTACCTATACGGGAAATAGGAGAATTAGTGATTTTATATTTTTAGATAGCTCATATAAAGAGAAAAAAACGTTTTGGGGACCCGGCCCCATGAGTGGGAAATTTAACTATTTTTTTCCAATTATTGTCGAGAGCCCGTATTCGACAAATTTCCAAAGTTTCATGCTTCTACCTACACGGGAAATATGACAATTGTTGATTCTATTTTTTTTATAAAGCCCATATAGGAATAAAATATTTTTGGGCCCCCGGCCCAACATAAGCGAGATTTGTAAAATTCTTTTTCGCCAATTTTTATTATGAGAGGGTACCCAACAACTTCTCAAAATTTCATGCTCCTACCTACACGGGTAGTTGGAGAGTTAGTGATGAGTCGGTTTTTAATATAAGAAAAACTATATTTGGGCCCCCGGTCCCCCATGTTCTTTATAAAAAGAAAATATTCTAGCGTTGTTGGAATTCAATAGGCAGTTTGATCCATTTTTTTAGCATCACATTTTGCGAGATATGGAAATTTTGTAAAAAGAAATCCTTCTTATGTATCCAAAATTATATGTGAAGAACTGATTGAAAATAGGTCCCAAAAAGTCCATGAAATTATTGTAGATAAAGTAAAGGCTCCCGGTTATTTTAGCTTGTCACTATGTAGGCTAAACACCCGATTTTCACATATACTATGGTGTATTATGAATTAAAAATTAAAAACAGAATTTCAACTCCTATTCCAAACACACTTAAAAAAGACCTAATTTATAATTGGGTTTTAAAGATGTATATATTTAAGTGGTTCAAAAATTTAACAACTTTTTTTTCGTCAATTTTTTTTCCCTCCATAATATTAAACATATCAGCGGTCAGTGGAGGATCGGGGACCAGGGGCAGAAGGGGGCACCAATGTGGATTTGCACCAAGATGGCATTTTCTGGCCCTGATTGAGACATTACATCTTACCTGACTGACAGAACAGGGCGTGTTCTGGTGAATAAGTCAGGGCTTTCATGGAGACATTGCTAACCTCATATGGTGTACTCCAGTGTTAAGTCTTGGACCAATTTGTTTTCTTCCATCTACATGAGCCAGAAAGGCGGAGTCATTGGAGTTAGTGGTAGAACTCAAAAACCATTTGCGGATGAGACACAGGTGTACAGGGTTGTTATTTTACCCATATCCTTCGTGCTGCGCTGCCGTTGTTTAGTCTGTCCAAGACTGCTGTCTTATTTATTGTTAAATCATGGATGAAACCAAAGATTGAACTTTGGAGGCTTCTGTCTTGTTAAATCATGGATGACATCAAAGATTGAAGTTTGGAGGCTTCTGTCTTGTTAAATCATGGATGAAACCAAAGATTGAAGTTTGGAGGCTTCTGTCTTGTTAAATCATGAATGACATCAAAGATTGAAGTTTGGAGACTTCTGTCTTGTTAAATCATGGATGACATCAAAGATTGAAGTTTGGAGGCTTCTGTCTTGTTGTCTTGTTAAATCATGGATGACATCAAAGATTGAAGTTTGGAGGCTTCTGTCTTGTTAAATCATGGATGACATCAAAGATTGAAGTTGGAGGATGATAAGAGAGAAGCAATTATTTGATTGTTGGCAGCAATCTTTGAAAATTTGCCAAGGCGTCTAAAAAAGTTGTCACTTGTGACATCCCCATTATTACCCCCTGTCACAAACTGTCACAAATCTCGCCCCCCCCCCTTAAAGTACGTCACACTTTCGAACCAAATTAAATTTTCTATTAACAAAATAATTAAGATTTAATATAAAACACCGTGACGTCACACATGGCCGGACACCCCCTCCCTCTGTCACAAACTGTCACACTTCCTTGCACCCCCCTTACCTCTCTGGAGCGTGATGTACGTTATAAACTGTCCATATCGAGAACATCAATTCACTATTTATCACTTCAATTCATTGTTTACTACATCAATTAAATAGTTGATGTGGTTAACAATAAATTGAAGTGATAAATAGTGATAAGGATAAAAACACCTTTCTTATTCCGTATGCAAGAACAAACATATACACGTTTTCTTTCTTCCCGTCCGGTATTCGGGCGTGGAATGGGTTGCCTGAAGAAACCAGGAAAGTCAACACTTTATCATCATTTAAAACTCTAATAAGAATACAGGACTAAACACAAACCGTAGATAATCGTAGGACGCAATAATCTTCTATACAAACGGAGGAGCGTCTGTAACATATAAGATAAGATGATTAAATCTTTGAAATTAGTCTTGTATAATTTCAGTAAATGTCCAAGTTCTAAAATAAACTCATCACGTGTCAATATTTATTGTAGACAGCGTTCAGCAACAAACAGTTGGAGAGGTGGCGGTTTGTTTAGTTCAAGTGGGATAACTGAGTTAAGGGGAAAAACCTCTTGAATCAAGCGCCTAACTCATTCGATGATCGAAAGGCATAAATCATCGATGCGAGATTAATTAAACACACAGCGTCTAGCATAACCTTCACTGATTATGATGGCTGGAGTACAGTTTAAGTCCAAATCAACGGCCAGGTTCACGCAGCACTACAGCACAATTATAATAACAACTTTCACGATGTACATGATGCTATCTGGTGAGTGGATTATAACTTATACATTTGTTTAATATCTAGCAGTGAGTGTAATATACCAATTAAATATATTTGGCAATAAGTAAAACGCATACTTTAATTTCAGTTGTAGAAACAGGAAACCATGAGCTAATACTCAGACAAATACTTTGAAAATCATAAAGAATTTTTTTAATGTTATAAAGTATTGAAGGGACCGAGTAAAGACCTTGCAACCAAAAAAATATATTTAAAAATTAAAAAGTCGAAAGGAAAAAAACGACAAATGCCAACACAAAAAGACAAATTAACGTTGACCTCTCCGTCTACTGTTATGTATACTATATAAATACTAGATGTATACCCGTGTTTTGCAGCAGATGTATACCGCCTTTTAAACGTATCATTACGTGGGTAAAATTATGTCCATTATTATTTGTTAAGTATCTTTCTTTTCATACTGAGACATTCGGCGTTCCGGTTGTGTCATAAATAAATTGTTGGCTGAGTTTACTCAAAAGCATGAAAATTACAGTAACTAAAAGTACACAATAAAAATGTAATTCTCTGCCATTTAGAGAAATGAAAATACGATTTGTGGAATTAAACATACAATTCCACAGTGCAATGATTAAATTTTAAATCCTGCATAGAAAAATTTCACATAGACCAGGCGTTGGACTGGATAACAATAATTAGGGTAAAACAAAACAAATTGTTTACGCAATGAAATAACCTATTAATTAATTATATTTTAAGCTAAGTCAATATTTAATAGAAAATACCTATGTAAGATACATTAAAATTGTATGTTGAATAAAACTTTTTTAAATTTTCGTTATGTTTCTTTTCACCGAAAAGGTCCCATTCAAGAAGGGAATCCCGTTTCTAATATCTTACTATATTACAAATGTTGCGCAATTCTTTGAGTTTTTAAAAATTACGGTTAAGTCAATGATTATTGTAATTGTATACTCCTCACCTTCTATTCAGATTTTGTTTCTCGATATAAAATTTCTTTTCTAAGTTTCTACAGACCCGTTTAAGAACGAATGTGAAGCAATGGCATGTCATTGTAACGGGAAAAATGGATTTGGTATCCCGGACATAAAGAGTTTCAATTCGCTATAGAATTTATCAAGTACATTGTACTTAATTTTGTCTAGATCATCCAACAGTACGGTAGTCAATGATTAAATCTACTTAATATAATTAATATAAAATTAATAATAATTAATATAACTAGATACAACCCGTGGCGTAGCATACGCCGCAGACTTGCTTATAGACGGTGCAAAGAAAGGAGGGAAGAACGGACACAAACAAGAGCATGATGAAATAAGAACAACGCGAGTGACTTTTGGGGGACTGCCGACGCAATTTTGCTCTGAGACATGCGCACTGCGTTTACCCCCCCCCCCTCGTACCATCCTCGCCTGCCAACCAGCCAACCATAATTTTGATTGGTAGACCCTAGCGAGAGCCATTCGTCATTCTCATTTGCCCAGATCTTGTGCTTTACCTAATTTCTGGTGACGTCACGGTGTTTAATATTAAATTTAATTATTTTGTTGGTGGAAAAAATAAATAATAGTTTGAAAGTGTGACGTAGTTTTTTTTTTTTTTTTTGGGGGGAGGGGTCCATGATTTGTGACAGGCGGGAGAGAGCAGTTAAAAATGGTCAAGTGGGGTATGCTGCCTTCCCCTCACCATTCAATATCAACATAGCCGATTAATCTGCACCTAATACGCTATTTTTCCTAACTGGCAAACTCCGTTAGACGATTTTTTTTCGGGCCCCTTTGAGTTCTATTTAGAAAGATCCGACTGAATATTTATGAAACATTTATGGTGTTATTTACTGATTGTATTCAATATTAAATACTATAAAAAATACTATTTTCGTTTGAATACAATAAATAGACCTCAAGGTAAAGCTATAAAAAATACTATTTTCGTTTGAATACAATAAATAGACCTCAAGGTAAAGCTATAAAAAATACTATTTTCGTTTGAATACAATAAATAGACCTCAAGGTAAAGCTATACAAAATGACACCACCCTTCTCTGTTATTAAGATCTCTTTGCTAATCAACGTAAACAAAGCCAAAACTAAACAATCAGCGGGTCACATACTTTTTATACTATTCTCTTTCAAAAGAGGGGGTTGGGGTCGGCTTATGAACGGACGGGTAATAGAACGAGTATAGACTGTATGCGTTATAAAATTGCATCCAATATTCGCGGTTTTTCGCCATTTAAAATGGCGGTTGGGTGGGGTAAAGAATGTAAACCTCGCGAATAGTGAGAGAATACTGGAGATAAAAAAACAACTTTAAAATCAGTGAACCAAGAATAATTGAAATATATATATATATTAGGGAGATATACAATCGAAACAATCGAAAGAGGTCTCCACCTTTAAATATCTAGTAGCCATAATATCCGACGAAGGCTCAAAGCCGGATATTCTTGCCAGAATGGCCCAGACAACCGTAGAACTGAGCAAATTAAAATACATCTGGCAAAGCAGGAAACTCTTCCTGAGTTCAAAGATCCGACTAATGCACTCTCTTGCAATGTAGGTCTTCTTGTGTGGTTGCGAGGCTTGGACGCTCACTGCAGACCTCCAAAGAAGAACCAATGCGCTAGAATTGATATGTTTCCGAAAGATACTGAACATCTCGTACACAGAGCACATCACAAACGAAGAGGTCCGCAACAAAAGAACTGCTGACATCGGCTCAACGAGGACCTTCACACCTCAAACAAGAGGAAGAAACTACAATGTTATGGACAAGTGGAAAGATCTGGAGGTCTCGCAAAGACTATACTGCTAGGCACAGTCCAATGAGGAAGAAAAAGAAGCAGATAAAAGAAGAGATGGGAAGACGGCATTAAAGAGTGGACCAGCCTGTCATTCAACGACTCCCAAAAGACAGCACGGGACCTGGTCAAATGGCGTGAGATAGAGATCGGTTCACGATGGTGCCCCATCGACCCACCAACCGGTTCAGGTATAATTGATTGATTGAATTGATCCAATTATATATAAATATGAAACAGTCTTATCTGTTAACGACGCTCCTTCTTTAAAGAAGATCGTTGCGTCCTACGGTTCTCTATGGTTTATGCCTAGTCCTGCTTAAAATTCCTCTTGTAACTAATTAACTTTTTTCGATTAATCGAATGATTTCCATTAAGTATTTTTTTTATAAGACACATGTAGATCCTTTTAGTCGCGATTAATTAGTTCGTGATATCAGTTAAGGCACTGTAATTCCATAGCTCCCAAATTTTGTGACGTAACACACCAAATTTGTTCTGCTATGCAAGAAAAACCTTTTTGTTTACATATACATGTCTAAATAAATAATAACAATACGAGGGGAAAGTATGTAAGGAACTAAATATATAAATTATTCATAATTCGAAAAAACATTTGAAATTTTTTCTTAAATTTTAATAGAGTTTTAATCAATCAAATTAATTTAAATGATTAATTAATTTTTAATTTCATCAGAAATACTTTTTAAACGTTACTCTAAGTCTATGCAACTCATATGGAAATGAAATTTAATGATTTCTCTGTAACTACATATTTTACCACGTATAAATTTACGGCTTTCATGCAAATGTTATAATTTAATTTAAAAAAGTAACGGAATTGTTTTTTAAAAAGGCTTTTGATATATCGACTACAAAGGAAATGAACAAGATAAGGTCAATTCGCAATACAAATTAATTAATCGTTTCAGCAGAGCCTGTCTTAGCAACTGCTGATCCCTATGCAGCGCAGTATGCGCGGGGCCCAATTTAGCTAAAGTTGAAATTGTATTTTTGTATAGCTAGTGTAAAGTATATTTTATTTAGGCATCAATATATATTTTAAGGGTTACAACTCTAGAAACATTTTAAAATAATTTTCTCTTAGCTTGGTTCATTCGTGATGTGAAAAGGTTTGAAGTTCGTTTATCTTGTTGGTACTGTTGCACTAAATGACATAATGGGAGGGGGAGGATGTACTTCGGGGAAACATCTATTTATAGATTTTCTTTGGAAAAACTCCATCTTTATGCAACTCTTTTAATTAAGAGAATCCACTTCATGAGATGAACGAGTCTTCCTGATGACGTCCCGCAGATAATAGGATAATGCTAAGCGTTTCTTTGAGTCGTTATTTATCTAGATCGTAGCCGCAATCGTTGGTGTTGAGAATATGCCTATAAACACAGCAATGAAATCAGTCTCCCAGTGTTGAGGACGGACTTGGTCTATAGAGCAGATAGATGACTTGTTGCCTAGGGTGATTAGCTATAATAATAATAAATTTGGCTCTAGCCCCCAGTGACAAGTATTAGTATTAGTCTAAACTAGTACTACACTTCAATAATTAAGACACATAAGTAATAACCGAAACGCCTCTGTATATACAACAGAGAGGATATTTAATACATTATATATATATATATACACACACCAAAGGAATATATTAAAAGAAACATACAGTAATCATGAATATATATTTATATATAAACAATACAAATAGTCAAATAGGGGTTGCTTATGCCCCAACTTCCCTCTTGAAATGGGTGGGGTTAATGTATAATGGCTGTTCCGTCTACGTCACTGCTCCTCACGTCAGGCGTAGCTCTACCAATCGCGGTGCAATACTCTCTTCCACGAGGTCAGTTCGGGGTCAATCCCCCAGCTATATGAAATGATAGACAGCTCGGTCTGTCTCAATGGTTCTCCCGTTGGGTCAGTTCGTCCCTTTTCATTCACATCAACACCAGCACGTCTCTTGCCTGGTCTGCTCTATGCTTCTAAGACTTACTAACACTTTACTTTACTAGTAATTGACTTACTAGTTGAAACTTTACGATACTCTAATTTACTAATCCCTCCTTACTACTAACTTTACTAATAAGACTAATACTTGCTTACTACTAACTTTACTAATCATTGCTTACTACTAACTTTACTAATCCTTGCTAACTACTAACTTTACTAATCCTTGCTAACTACTAAATTTACTAATCTTTGCTTACTACTAACGTTACTAATCCTTGCACATTACTAATTACTAACTTTACTAATCCTTGCTAACTACTAACTTTACTAATCCTTGCTTTACTAACTTTACTAGCTGAAAAAAATAATAGTGAATATCTTAAATAACTATCGATAGTAATAGACATCAATCAACATATCAATCAACAATGCACATAAAAAATAAAAGCATTAAATAGTATCAAACACAAAATACATTTGAGCTATAGAAAATACATTTTAACTATATTTAAGTACTGCTCAGACTTGAAAACAGATTTCTCACTAGGCTCAACTCTATTCAACAGTCAACACCTCAGAACTGGTGCACTGTGACTCTGATTCTTCTTAGATACAGAAAGAGACTGCTGAAAGGTGTGGGTCCAGTATTTAAGGACCACTGGCCACGCTATGGTTGCGTCTGCCCTACATTTCTATCAGTTACAGTTGGCTACTCCCCTGGGCTTAGGGTAGGTGAGCGTGCTAATCTTATTTCGATTGGTCAGTCATCATGTACCAACTCTTTAGCACGTGCTCGCATGCATGCATTCAAACATTATCAGGCACCTAACACGTGGTCACATATTACAAAGTTGTTGTAGTGTCCTAACAAATTTTCCATTGCCCATCATCAGATTTTCCAGAATTTTTGTCTATCTCAAGGTTAGCGTCACATATTACGACAATTACGTTGCTGGACCCAACCCCTACCCACAACGGTTCTAAAATTGTAAAGGTTCTAAAAATATTGTACTGAGGAACTTAACACCCAGGCCTGGTCCAATTTTTACCTGTAAACACAACAATGAAATCCGTCTCCCAGGCCTGGTCAAATCTTAACGCACATGTCAGTGTCGTGATAATGCAATTTTTAATAAATTGTATAAAAATATGTTTAAAATTTTTTTTAAAAATTTTCTTCTGGAAAATTTTCCTTTTTGAAAAATGCGATCTGCAAATTGACAAATGAATTAATATTACACTAATGAGACAGTTTTTCTTCTTACTTTCATAGTCTGATTTGCAACCAGTCCTAGACGAAACTCCCTATTCTCCTCTTGACTTCTTGAAATGTTCGTGAGGCACTACGGTTGCCTGCACACCTCCAACCACGGCCTCCCACAGAATATTTCAGCATGCGCACGATGCGTCACACAAACCCGAGCTTACATTAATGACATTGATTCGCATTCACCTAAGAACTAGATACTTTGACTAAATATTTTCACTTTCCAGTCTCCTTTCATCAAAAATTTGATCTCTGCTAATTTTGGATAGCTACTTATTTTACAATATCTGAATTGCTTTACAAAAACTAAAACGACTCAATTTAAATTTTTAAATAAAAGTTATCGATATATTTCTATTTCTCCTCACAGTCTGCGCTTCCGAAGATTCCACAGAGGTTCAAGTGGATGCAAAGAACTCAACAACATTCGTGACCACGTGGACAGATGATGTAGAGTTGTCAAAGAAAAATATAACGAAAAAGCCTGACAGTTTTGTACAAAAAGCCAAGGAAAATACAATCGCATTTTTGGTATTATATATTACGTCATTAGCCGTTAGTGAAAATTTAGGTTGTGAGAAATGAGATTTAAAAATTATTGACACGATCTAGTGCTTAGAAGATCATTTGGTAGAAACGTATCGACGTCACGCTCAAAATTGTTTGCAGTGCTTCCTAGTTCTCTCTTAAAATTGGTCTACATGTAGATGTATTCTCTATAAAACTGTAGTTTAAACACAGATCTACATTTTTATGTATTCTCTATAAAACTGTAGTTAAAATACAGGTCTACATTTTTTATGTATTCTCTATAAAACTGTAGTTGAATGAAATACTGATCCATATTGTTATGTAATATCTATAAATAACGGTTTGTAAGGAAGGGGGTGGGGGGCAAAGGCCCCGGCAAGCACCTAGTTATGGGTGACAAATTCCTTGTTGTCTATTTGGGTAGATAACCGCAAATTTAAGAAAAAAAAAAGAAAGGGTTTGTAATTCAATTTTTATTATATACTCGTGGAACAATTTAAAGTTGTACTGACTAATATTTTCCAGTAACATTTCTTTTCTACTTTAAAGTAAACGAATTTGATTTTTAAATGGGGCGGGGGACGGAAATTCGTCATCTGTCCCAGAGGCGTCACTATAGTTGGTCTCACCCGGGGCGGTAGCTCATGGTGACACGATCCCAGGGAGTGACATCAAAGTGTAAAGTTATGTATGTACCCGTATATTGGACTGAGAGACTCGGAGGAAGTCTATGGGATAAGTTGTGACAGGGTGACACCGTGAGCTACTACGTATGGTGACACCATGAGCTACTACGTATGGTGACACCATGAGCTACAACGTATGGTGACACCATGAGCTACCAAGTAGGATGACAACGTGAGCTACTACGTATGGTGACACCATGAGCTACCAAGTAGGGTGACAACGTGAGCTATTACTTATGGTGACACCATGAGCTACCAAGTAGGATGACACCATGAGATACCACTTAGGGTGACACCATGAGCTACCACGTTGGGTGACACCATGAGCTACCAAGTAGGGTGACACCATGGGCTACCACGTAGGGTGACAGCATTAGCTACCACGTAGGGTGACACCATGAGCTACCACGTAGGGTGACACCATTACCACGTAGGGTGACACCATGACCACGTAGGGTGACACCATGAGCTACCACGTAGGAGGACACCAACACAAGTGGTACTGAATTTAACGCTATCCGGGCTTGTATGTATTCAGAATTCAGTCTGTAGTTAAAATAAATTTATCCTCAAATTACCAGGCCGACGGTGGTATGATGTCGTCGAGTGAGGAAAATCCCGACAAGGAGTCAACTACCAAGGAAAATCTCGTTAAGGAGTCCACTACCAAGGAAAATCTCGTTAAGGAGTCCACACCTAATGAGAATCTGGACAAGAAGTCCACACCTAATGAGAATCTGGACAAGAAGTCCACAGCTAATGATAATCTCGACAAGGAGTCAACTACCAAGGAGAATCTGGACAAGAAGTCCACAGCTAATGATAATCTCGACAAGGAGTCAACTACCAAGGAGAATCTCGACAAGGAGTTAACTACCAAGGAGAATCTCGACAAGGAGTCAACTACCAAGGAGAATCTCGACAAGGAGTCAACTACCAAGGAGAATCTCGACAAGAAGTTAACTACCAAGGAGAATCTCGACAAGGAGTCAACTACCAAGGAGAATCTCGACAAGGAGTCAACTACCAAGGAGAATCTCGACAAGGAGTTAACTACCAAGGAGAATGTTGACAAGGAGTCAACTACCAAGGAGAATCTCGACAAGGAGTCAACTACCAAGGAGAATCTCGACA
Organism: Radix auricularia; assembly: GCA_002072015.1. Classification (NCBI taxonomy): domain Eukaryota; kingdom Metazoa; phylum Mollusca; class Gastropoda; family Lymnaeidae; genus Radix; species Radix auricularia. Next base: position 926,459 of record MUZC01004129.1, on the reverse strand, counting down.
AGGAGTTAACTACCAAGGAGAATCTCGCCGAGGAGTTAACTACCAAGGAGAATCCCGACAAGGAGTTAACTACCAAGGAGAATCCCGACACGGAGTTAACTACCAAGGAGAATCTCGACAAGGAGTTAACTACCAAGGAGAATCTCGACAAGGAGTCAACTACCAAGGAGAATCTCGACAAGGAGTCCATTACCAAGGAGAATCTCGACAAGGAGTCCACACCTAATGAGGATCTCACCTGGTTTGTGGTAGTGGGGAGTCTTGCGGCCATCATAGTCCTGTCAGCCATTACAGTTTTGTTCTACATGTGGAGGCGAGCCCGACAAAATGTCAAAATGTAAGTAGGGAGTCAGATAAAATTCCAAATGTAATTAAGGTCCGAATGTAAGTAGGTCAAGGAAATAAAGAAATACTGTTAAGTTGAATTCACTTTTACTGACGGTGATATTTACGACTCCTGTTCTTAGGTTCTCTACTCAACTGAACTCAACTGTCCCTTAACCCGTGGTAGGGGCACCATTTTGAACTGTACACTATCTCATGCCATGTGTCGCAGTCCCATGCTGTCTTCTGGTAGTTGATCGTCTTCTTAGATATACAGACGCTCCTTCTATGCAGAAGATAATTGCGTCCACAGACCATGAGAGATGATCGTTCGTGCGCTGTGTAGGAGATGTTTAGTATCCTTCAAAAACATCTAATCTCTAGCGCATTACTTCTTCTTTGGAGGTCTGCAGTGAGCGTCCAAGCCTCACAACCATACAAGAAGACCGACATCGCCAAAGAGCGCATTAGTCGAATCTTTGATCTCAGGGAGAGTTCCTTGCTTTGCTAGACGTGTTTAGGTTTGCTTATTGCTGCAGTTGTTTGGACCATTCTGGCAAGAATTTCTGGCTTTGAGCCTTCATCGGATATTATGGCCCCTAGATATTTAAAGGTGGAGAGCTCTTCGAGTTTTAACCCATTTATCCAAATTTCATTTGTGAATTAACAGTTTGTTATGACCTTGGTCTTTTCTGCATTGATTTTCATGCCATAGGCCTTTGTTATATTTCCTAGCTTTTCAAGTAATTCTTTTAGTTCGTCCTCGCTGCCGGCTAGGCTGTCTATTTCATCGGCGAAGCGTAGGTTAGTTAAAGTTCTCCCTCAGATGCTGACTGCTTCGGCATGGTTTTCTAGCACATCTGTCATAATTCTTTCAAGAAAGAGGTTGAAGAGGATGGGGGAGAGTAAACACTCTTGTCTGACACCAACAGTGGTCTTGAACCAATATCCCAGCTTTTTATTGTAGAGTACTGTGCTAGTTGCTCTGTTGTACAGGTTCTTGATCACCACAAAAAGATTTGCATTAATGTTGTGCATAGTTGCCTACATTGCTGAATGCCACACTCTACTAGTTTGTAAAATTATATGTGATCGAATTTTGCATTTCAAACTGACTCATTTATTATTTGATCTTCTAGGAAAACTTTCGCCAATGGCACTGATCCCCTTAAGCACGATCTGTTCCTTCATCATGACCAGTTCTCATGACTTACACTGGCTATTGACTGCACGACACTGACCTACACTGGCTATTGACTGCACGACACTGACCTACACTGGCTATTGACTGCATGACACTGACCTACACTGGCTATTGACAGCACGACACTGACCTACACTGACCTACACTGGCCATTAACTTCAAGACACTGACCTACACTGGCCATTAACTTCACGACACTGACCTTCTCTGACCTACACTGGCCATTAACTTCACGACACTGACCTACACTGGCCATTAACTTCACGACGCTGACCTACACTGATCTACACTGGCCATTAACTTCACGACACTGACCTACACTGACCACACTGGCCATTAACTTCACGACACTGACCTACACTGACCTACACTTGCCATTAACTTCACGACACTGACCTACACCGGCCATTAACTTCATGACACTGACCTACACTGGCCATTAACTTCATGACACTGACCTACACTGACCTACAATGGCCATTAACTACACGACACTGACCTACACTGGCCATTAACTTCATGACTATGACCTACACTGGCCATTAACGTCATGACACTGACCTACACTGGCCATTAACTTCACGACACTGACCTACACTGGTCATTAACTTCACGACACTGACCTACGCTGGCCATTAACTTCACGACACTGACCTTCTCTGACCTACAATGGCCATTAACTTCATGACTATGACCTACACTGGCCATTAACTTCACGACACTGACCTACACTGGCCATTAACTTCACGACACTGACCTACACTGGCCATTAACTTCATGACACTGACCTACACTGGCCATTAATTTCATGACACTGACCTACACTGGCCATTAACTTCATGACACTGACCTACACTGGCCATTAACTTCATGACACTGACCTACACTGACAATTAACTTCATGACACTGACCTACACTGGCCATTAATTTCATGACACTGACCTACACTGACAATTAACTTCATGACACTGACTTACACTGGCCATTAACTGCACGACACTGACCTACACTGGCCATTAACTTCATGACACCTGCTGGCCAAATCTGGCATCTCCAATTTTAATCCATAATATCACTATTAAACATCATCAGTTGGTCCCAAGTAAACTTAGTTTGTACCACTGATAAAACTCTACAAATATCACTTGACTAGACACACGTAAAAACTTGGGGTTTTCACTGCAGTTTGTTTGGGCAAATAATCAACCGTAATAAAATATCTTTACTCACAAGGTCGTCAATAAACTTTGACCTTTACAAGTATTTTCTTATTTTATCCGCTTCCGGTTGTCGAGTTAACTGGGGTTGAAATGAAATTTTACACAAAATTTTTTAAGAGTATGGGGCCGTCCATAAATGACGTCACGCACCTAGGGGGGAGGGTGTCTCACTTTTGTGACGATGCGTGACGTGGGGGAGGGAGGGGGTTGAAGAAATGTGACGTCACATCGAAAGGGTAACTTTAAATAAAACTTCCACTGAAATATTTGGTCACTTAAAATTTATTTAATAACTTTTTAAAAAATTCAGTGCTTTTCAAAGTGCCGGTCGATAGGCCATCAGACGCCGGTTGGCGTAAGTTATCAAGACAAGAAAATTAAATATAATTATAATTCTTAAGTTTGAAAACCCACAAGAGAACATACGAAATTGTTACCCTAGGTCATTTGATGTTGTCATCAAAGCGTTTGTGATATAACCGCAGTGTTGTTTCGTTCACTCACGGCAGTAGTCTGCTAACTTTTTTTTGTCGGTTACCCCCCCCCCCCCCCCCC
>MUZC01004129.1:869269-921264 GCA_002072015.1 Radix auricularia | reverse complement strand
GTACTTTTGGAGGGGGGGCGGTCTACGATTTTGTGACGACGCGTGACGTGAGGGGGGAGGGGGTAAAAAATCGGCCAAAATCGCGTGACGTCATTTATGGACGGCCCCTATAGATCTGTTTTAAATGTACGAAAAGATATAATAAAATATAAACAAATTTCCCCTAGATCCTTGGAGTTTGAACAGTTTGAAGTCAAGAAAATATTTTGTTGTGACACACGAGTGAGTTCCCTTGTTGTGACACATGGGTGAGTGCCCTTGATGTGACACACGAGTGAGTTCCCTTGTTGTGACACATGGGTGAGTGCCCTTGTTGTGACACACGATTGAGTGCCCTTGTTGTGACACACGATTGAGTGCCCTTGTTGTGACACACGATTGAGTGCCCTTGTTTCGAAACGAGTGAGTGCCCTTGTTGTGACACACGATTGAGTGCCCTTGTTGTGACACACGATTGAGTGCCCTTGTTTCGAAACGAGTGAGTGCCTTTGTTGTGACACACGAGTGAGTGTCCTTGTTGTGACACACGATTGAGTGCCCTTGTTTCGAAACGAGTGAGTGCCCTTGTTGTGACGCACGAGTATGTGACCTTGTTTTGACACACGAGTGAGTGACCTTGATTTGACACACGAGTGAGTGACCTTGTTTTGACACACGAGTGAGTGACCTTGCTTTGACACACGAGTGAGTGCCCTTGTTCCGACACACGAGTGAGTGACCTTGTTTTGACACACGAGTGAGTGACCTTGTTTTGACACACGAGTGAGTGACCTTGTTCGACACACGAGTGTGTGCTAAAATGCTCTATTAATCACGATACTTCAGACTATCGAGTTAAAAGGGTTTTCAACGCTTTTGTTAATCGAGATTATTGACTTCATGGGACTTTCACACTTTTGTTAATTATATGACTCAAATATTTCTGAAGCCTTGGGGTGGGGAATGGGTATTTACGTTCAAATATTTGCAAGCGTATTCTTAAATTGTATTATATTAAAGGCAATCATGGGTGATATGCTGCTACATTCGGAGGCTTGGTAAAATGGAATGCATGTTAATATATTTCAATTTTAGTAGCAATACTTGTGTGATCAAAGATTAATTGAGTTAAGTTAGTTCTAAGAGTTGAATAATTCAGCCCATTTTTTTCTCCAGGAAAAAACGTTCACAAGACTCCGAAAAAGACGCAGTCTGGAACGGTTCTGAGTCTGTAACGTCTTTCAATAGAAATCAAGGAATGATCCCAGGACAAGTGTCACCTATGAACAACAAAGTGGCCACCGTGGAGAGCGGCCGTAATATACTGAGTGGTATCAGCTGGGGCTCTGAATTTGATGGAAATGAGTAAGTATTTACATGACAAGAACATATAAACTACTAGCAAAATACCCGCGCTTTGCATCAGAAAATTATGATTTCAGTTAGCATAAGACCCATTCAAAACACAAATTGATTTTAACCTAGATAATGATGGATATACAAAATATAATAACTTCACTGTCTTTTCTGTATGTCTTTCCTGGTCCTGCAAAAAAAATAAAAATGTAAGTCTTTTTTTTATATAAGAAAAAAATACGTTTGGTTCCGCCCCCCCCCCCCCCCCCGGAGAATGATAATTAAAAGAATTTTTAGCCTGTTAGCATTTCTGAAGTGTACTCAACAACTTCCAAAAGAATTATGCTTCTACCCAACGGGAAAAAGAGATTAACGATTTTCAATTTTTAAATATCTCATATAAGGAAAAAACTAAATTTAGGCCCCCAACCCTAAAAAAAAGGCGATAACTGAAATACGTTTTTTTTTTTGCCTGTTACCATCTTGAAAGTGTACTCAACAACTTTCCCAAGTTCCATGCTTCTACCTACACGGGAAACAGGAGAATAAGTGATTTTCAATTTTGATTAGCCCGCATAAGAAAAACAAAAGATTTTTGGCCCCTGACCCCCATGAGTGTGATTTTAAAAATTATTTTTCGCCCATTATCGGCGGGAGAATTCGCTTAATAACGTCCCAAAGTTTCATGCTTTTACCTACAAGAAAAATTGGAGGATTAGGGATGAGTCAGTTTTAAATATTATTAAAATATTTGAGCCACCGTACCCCAGCGAGTGATAATTAAAATAATCTTTATGCATGTTACCATTGCGGATCTGTACTCTTAAAATTCCCAAAGATTCATGCTCCTAGCTATACGGGTAATTGAAGAATTAGTTATTTTCAGTTTTTATATAGCTCATATATGGAAAAAAAACTCTATTTTGGCCCCCGGCCCATAATAAGTGATAATCTAAGTATTTTTTTTACCTGTCACCATCGCGAAAGTGTACTCAACAACTTCCTAAAGTTTCTTGCTTCTATCTACTCGGCATGAAGGAGAATTAGTGATTTTCTTTTTTTTATTGCTCATATGAGGAAAAAACTACATTTTAGCCCCCGGCCCCTTATAAGTGATAATTTAAATATTTTTTCAACCGTCACCCTCGCGAAAGTATACTCAACAACTTCATTAAATTTCATGCTTCTACCTACTCGGGAAAAAGGTAAGAGGCAAAAAATATTGAATCCCTTCTCACTCGGGGGAAGATTGCCTAAATATAGGTTTTTTCTCATAATGAGCTATATAAAAAGGACGCATTTTTCAATAACTGAAATCCTAATTTACCTCAGCAAAGCGCGGGTAAATTGCTAGTAGTTCATATAAGGAAAAAACACATCTGTGCTCCCGCCTACCCCACTAGTTAGTGATAATTGAAATAATTTGTTCATTAGTTACCATCGCGTGAGTGTACTTAACAACTTCCCAAAGTTTCATTTTTCTACCTACACGGAAAGAAGAGAATTAGTGATTATACGTTTTTATAACGCTCATTTGATGAAAAAAGTACATCTGGGACCCAGGCCCCCATGAATGGGCATGGTAAAAAAAAAAGTTAACCAGTTATCATAACTTTCCAAATTTTTATGCTTCTACCTTTACGGGAAGTTGAAGATTTTATGATGAGTCTGTTTAATCAAGCTCATAAAAGGAGAAAAAAAAAACTACATTTGGGCCCCCGACCCCCAGTGAGTGATATTTTTATATTACCACCGCGGGATGTAGTCAACATCCTAAAGTTTCATGCTTTTACCTACATGGGAAATTTGAGAATAAGTGATGATAGCTAATAAAATGAAAACATTGGGTCCCCGGCCCCCAGTAGGTGATAATTAAAATAACCTTTATGCATGTTACCATTGCGGATGTGTACTCCTCAAATTCCCAAAGTTTCATGCTTCTACATAGACGGGAAATCGGTGAATTAATAACGAGTCGTTTTTTAATATATGAAAAAAGCTATATTTGGGCCACGCCCCCCCCCCCCCATGAGTGCGAATGTTAACATTGTTTTTCGTTATTTATCACTGGGAGAGTATACTCAAAAAATTTCCAAAGTTTCATGCTTCTAGCTACACGGGAAGCTAGAGAATTAGTCATGTATCAGTGAGTCAGTGAGGGCTTTGTCTTTTATCAGTATAAATAACTTGAGTAAGTCTTTACATGGCAAGAATATATACAAAAAAAGAACCAATGTTTCTTTGAAGGTTCGTTGGACCGTGCAAAAAACACCAACAAACTTTTCATATCTCCACAAATGAAAGAGTTGTAAGGAATGGAAGGTACTTGAAACGAGTTTCTTGACGGAAGAAGATACGTTATCAATCACTAAAATGCAGAGAGATGGTCCTGCTGTCAATTAGAGTAATGCAACAGCTATAGGGATTAGCATTCCAAGAAATTTATTAAGTATCAACTATCAAGTTGTTTGCTTCTTCTAACCAGTCATCGGAATGTCAAGTGCTCAGTAGTCAGGAAGTGTCTCCAATCAGGTCTCCATATTAAATACTATATCTGACATCTTCTTTTACATGACCTTGACCTTTTTCAATGCTCTCTCCTTCCACTTGAATGGTCATTACCAACAGAAACATAGGCTAAACAATTTAGTCAAAACCCAAATATTTAAACAATGTAATTTCTAAATATAACACTAAGGCCCTTAATCAAATCTAAAAAAAAAGGGAAACTACAGGAATAGCCACACTAAAACGCTCAGATAATAAAAGCTATAATGATAATGAGACTAAAGATAATATTATTAACACATATTTTGCATCATTAATTTTGGCCTCGGGCGACAAAGGACATTTTTATACATTTAAATAAAATGGAAGAAATGGTTAACATAACTGTAGACGAGAAAGGTATACATCAATCCTCAAAATTAAAAAAAAAAGCAAAGCTACTGGCCCAGATGAATTGCCTGCAAGGTTATTAAAAGAACTAAGCAATGAAATGTCCCTAATTCTTGTTGTTCTTTTTCAAGACTCTCTAAAATATGGTAAAGTACCTGAGTAGTGAGAATTAACAAACGCAACTCCCCTCTTTAAGAAAGGTCATAATTCAGACCCTGGTAATTTCAGAGCTGTTTCACTTACTGTCATCACCTGTAAAATTCTAGAACACATAATAACAAATAGAATAGTTAACCACCTAGAAAAATATAATGCCTTACTCTTATATCAACACGGCTTTAGAAAAAAACTGAATCATGTGAAACACAATTAATAGGTTTAGGTCAAAAGACTTAGACAATAAAGATCAAATAGATACAATATTACTAGACTTCTCAAAAGCAATAGACAAAGCTCACAACCTTAGTTTACGAAAAAGAAAATACTAATTTGAAATTGCGGGACTCATACGTAACATGGATCCAAGACTTCCTTTTAAGGGAGCAAACCGTAATAATTAATGGATCTAAATCTATGGGTCGAGGTTGTCTAAATAGTAGCGCGCTGGTATGCTGAACCGTGGCAAAAACTCGAGTCACGGGTTCAAGCCTCGGTACTGCCAAGGCCACCGGGCATTGTGCTAGTAACACAATACCTTGCTCGTTAGTGGAGGTTTAATAAACTTGTGAACGCTACTTCACTTGCCCTAGAGTCCGCCATGGACTGAAAGAGGGGTTATTTTAAATTTGCACCAATGAATGTTAACTCAGGAGTTCTACACGGAACTGTGCTAGCTCCCGTCCTATTTTTAATATATATTTTTGTGTGCAGATGATTGTATAATATATAGAAAAATTAAATCACAACAAGAGAGCACACTTTTACGAAAGCCTTAAATGAAAAAATGGGAAACAGCTGGAGTGTGTCTTTCCAACCAGAAAAGTGTCAACTGTTAAGAGTAACAAAGAAAAAGAAAACAAATAAATTCAAATTATTTCATTGATGGAAAAGAACTATTTAACCCCACATTTCAATAAAGGACCATACGTTTTATTGTTATCTTTATAAATGACATTGTTTATACATTCATTTTGGAGGTTTCGAAAAGATTTTTTTAGAAAATGTTTAATATTTATGTATTTTCTGTGTATGCTTTTCAAATTGGTAGCTTTAATTTCTTAAATAGGTTCTCTTTATGTTTGCATAGTTTTTTTTTAAATTTAAAATTGAACCTATTGAAGTATGTATTAATTTTATTTGATGTTAGCTTTGTTGGAACATTCTCAGCAGTTAAAGTTTTTAGATTTCTTTGTATATCTTTCCAAATTTCTTCCACTGGGCTCTTTGTGCTAAATTTACTTAGGAAATTTTGTTGGAAGTTAGCCGCTGATTGGTGAAATTTTATTGAATTACATTTATTCCAAATATATATTATTATTCTAGGTATCTTTTATTATTTTAATTTTTATTGGATTTATTGCTCTAAAAATAACAGTCCAGGATTGACTTCGCAGTCTATCAATAGCCCTGGTTTATTAATTAAGAATAAATCTAGTGTGTTTTTTTCTTTTCGATTTTGCTTTTTTATTATTTGTTCTAGGTTTATGTTGTTAAGGTTTTCTAGAAAGTGATATTTAATTTCTTTAATTGTTGTATGGTGTTCTATGGTACAGTTAATCCCGTTTATATGGGGAATATTAAAGTCCCCCATGACATGAAGTACCGAGTTTTATAAATTTTCTTTTATGAATGCAAGTTGGCAGTAAAGATCTCTAGGTTTGTATTGGGGGGGGGGGTCTGTAGATGCTCCTACAATAAGTGGTGCTGAGTTCGGTATAACTACCTTACTAGAAAAAAAGACTATTTTAAGCCTGTAGCACTATTCCATAATTGTCTGACCTATCTTTTCTAAAAAATATTACAGTTGCTGTTAAAAACTTACGAGTTATAAATGTTTGGTTTAACCAGGTTTCAGAACAAGCAATTATGTCTGGTTCTTCTGTTTTGATCAGTACATTATTGTTAATATTAAAAGCTATTTGTGTTTCTATGTAAAACTGTTCTCTGTCTCACAATATGAAAATGATAAGCTATTTTATTAAAGTAATTTTTTTTACATCAGAATATTCTAAAGATTTGTATATCAATTTATTTATCCACAGGTCACCCAGTGATGATCTGTATATGCGAGAGACGATGGATTTATCTATGTCGACTGCAGCTCTTGGTGTGACTGATGAGACCAATCTTTGAGTGACAGGATCTTGGTGTGACTGATGAGACCAATCCTTGAGTGACAGGCTCTTGGTGTGACTGATGAGACCAATCGTTGAGTGAAAGGCTCTTGGTGTGACTGATAAGACCAACTTTTGAGTGTCAGGCTCTTGGTGTGACTGATGAGACCAATGGTTGAGTGAAAGGCTCTTGGTGTTACTGATGAGACCAATCTTTGAGTGACAGGCTCTTGGTGTGACTGATGAGACCAATCGTTGAGTGACAGGATCTTGGTGTGACTGATGAGACCAATCTTTGAGTGACAGGCTCTTGGTGTGACTGATGAGACCAATCGTTGAGTGACAGGCTCTTGGTGTGACTGATGAGACCAACCTTTGAGTGACAGGCCCTTGGTGTGACTGGTTAGACCAATCGTTGACTGACAGGCTCTTGGTGTGACTGATGAGACCAATCCTTGAGTGACAGGCGCTTGGTGTGACTGATGAGACCAATCTTTGAGTAACAGGCTCTTGGTGTGACTGATGAGACCAACCTTTGAGTGACAGGCACTTGGTGTGACTGATGAGACCACCTTTTGAGCGACAGGCTCTTGGTGTGACTGATGAGACCAATCTTTGATTGACAGGCTCTTGGTGTGACTGATGAGACCAATCTTTGAGTGACAGGCTCTTGGTGTGACTGATGAGACCAACCTTTGAGCGACAGGCTCTTGGTGTGACTGATGAGACCAATCTTTGATTGACAGGCACTTGGTGTGACTTATGAGACCAATCTTTGAGTGACAGGCTCTTGGTGTGACTGATGAGACCAATCTTTGAGTGACAGGCTCTTCGTGTGACTGATGAGACCAATCTTTGAGTAACAGGCTCTTGGTGTGACTGATGAGACCAACCTTTGAGTGACAGGCACTTGGTGTGACTGATGAGAACAACTATTGAGCGACAGGCTCTTGGTGTGACTGATGAGACCAACCTTTGAGTGACAGGCACTTGGTGTGACTGATGAGACCAACCTTTGAGTGACAGGCTCTTGGTGTGACTGATGAGACCAATCTTTGATTGACAGGCTCTTGGTGTGACTGATGCGTTAAAATTATCTTATTACAATTGTCACACGATGAACTGTCGCATTTTATTTAAATGTGTGAATACAATTGTTATATGATTCATAATTCTACATTTAATAAATTTAATAAGTTACCTAATTCTGTAAGTTGTTAGTAAATTGTATGTTGAAACCAATCACTTGACACGTAAAGAAGGGCTCATAAGGTTTTGTCTTTGTGTATTATTTTGTGCGCGTGTGTGTGATGTGTTTTAATCCTGATAGAGATTTAGTTTTATATGTAATTTGAAACTATTGTAAACCAACTATTCCGGGGTATTATAAAAACAACATTGTTCATATTATAATTTAAAACTATTCATGTTGTATTACAAAACCAACATTGTTTACATTATATAAATTTTGATACCGCCTTAATATTAGTTTTTAAAATATAATTGATTAATTATTTTTTGTCTATACTTTGAAAAGTATAATCCTTGAATTACTCATAACTAATTGTATAGTTTAGCTTGAAAATCCCAGGTTCATTCATTTACGAAACGTTTACCCATTAACGTGAAGCATCAATTATGTTAAAATATTATACATGAATTGGCCAAGAAGAATGCTGTCTTTTTTCTTCTTCTTTTACATTGTCGAGCCTTCTTGTCCACAGGGCCACCGCTAGAAATGTTTGGGCCCCTGACAAATGGGTACGCGTAAGCCCCTATGGGATCCACCTCGTGCGTGGAGCCCTTTCCCAGGTCCCTATAGGCCAAAAACCTTGAAATATGTATACAAAATGACCGGAATACAGCTTATCCGACAGCAACAATGCTGCATGCATTTATGAATACCAATACCATACTTGGACAATTGAACCTTCTCGCAAATAAAAGTTTGACTGCAAGTAGGAAAGAAGTGAAAGCAGATGGCGGGATTGAAATAATAAATTAATTCGATAGGCTTATGCGCATCCGGGCAAAACAGCGACTGTCAAAACAGCGACCGTCAAAACAGTGACCGTCAAAATAGCGAGTGCACAGTGGCGTAGCGTGGGTATGTGAAGCCCGGGGCAGAACCAAAATTTGCCGCCCCCCCTCCGCGCAAAAAATATATTAACGCTGTAAAGTAAGGATAGTTTTTATTAAAAAGTAATAATGACACTGTAATTGAGATAAAAATAAAAGCTTTATTTCTTTAATTTCTTTAATAAATTAAACATTTTCTGTTTTTCTTGATTGCACCCTCTTTCAATGTTTTCAGCCTTGCCATTCTCAATAGCCAAAATTGAAAGAGCAATAGATTTTGAAAATTTTAGCGTAATCGGTATTGCCTGTAGATTCTAATTAATTTTTCATTAACTTATATATTAGAGAAGCTAGTTTAAGACCTTGCAATACTTAAGACTATTGTAAGCAATGTTCAAATTAATTATATTATATTAGGCAAGGTAACTTCAAGCATTAATGACTTGAATAAAATTTTATAAATGAAGTGGTCTTTAATTCATTAATTCTTTCTTTTTTACGCGTGGGGTAAAATAGTCTTTGCTTGACAATATTTTTTGAATACTCTAATTTAGAGGCAACTTTTCAAGTCTAGCAAGATCACCTGGTGTAGGAAAATTTTATAAGTTTTCCAAATTCTAAATAAGAACTTTCTTTTCAACTGTTTTTCTAAATAACATGGATACATATTTTGGATCACCAAAAATGTGCTGTCTGGTACTTTGAATTGAAGATTCGATTTAAAGGATAGAGTCTCCACATAACATTTTATCATTTAGCTTTCAAAATAATCTCAAAATTGCTCTATGGTATATTCACTATTTTGTATTCTGAAGCCTTGCTTGTAAATTAAGTAAGTAGATATTACAAACAATTATGGTCATGAATAAAAATGCTTAACAACATTCTAGTGTAATAAAATCGATAATTCGTTTCAGTTGGATTATCATGTAAACAGATTAGGTTTAAGTGAACTATTTGAGCAAGATTTGACTGTGAGAGTTTATGTTATTGCGTCTTTTTTAAACGCATGTATACTTTCCAGCCATAAAGAAGAAGTATTAACACATGATAATCCCCTGCAATCCATTATTTTAAGATCGTCATTTATTAAAAATCATTTCAGAAATGTAAGCAGATTCACTTTTACTTCAATGAAATATTTTAAAGATTCTACAATGTCTATTTCTTTTTTTCCAATCGATCTTTACATATATCATAACTTATCTTGTTTGTTGATTATGTGAAATATATGAAGAGCTATTGAATACAACAGAACAATATGGGTTATTCTATTCCTGAAAAGGATGATTTTTCGATAACTATGTCTCTTAAAATTGCTAAGAGCTCAGTTTGAATTTTAGATGACACTTTTTAAAAACTTTTTTTAATACGATACATTGCTCTGGGAGTGCTCGGTCGTACTTGGCAAGCAAATACATTGGTTCCGGAATATTGCTTTTATTTACAATATTATCGTCCTCACTGTGACTAAAACAATATTTACATTTACCAGGCATTAAAAATGTCAAGAATTTTAACAAAAACATCTTGCCACTTGTTTTTTTTTCCTTTCACAACTTATTGTTGTTCATTGTCAATTCTTTTATCCGATTTCTGATGCTTAGCAATTTTTAAAAAAAAAACAAACAAAACTTTGGAAATGTTGAGCACTTGTTCATGGGCGGCTACGTTTGGACGTTTGGATATATGCGTTGAAAGTTTCATAAAATAAATAATTTTGTTCATTATTTTTGTTTATGCTTGAAATTAAAAGATATTAAAATAAAAATAATAATGTTTATGGTAGAATCAACCATGTAAGTACTCCAACAAATTGTTCCAGTAGTTTATTTAAATTAAAATCAAACTTGAATCAATTATATATACCAGAACCATATTGTCATATTCGTATACTAATTCAACCCCTTTGCTTTCCACTTCAATATCATTAATATCAGAAGATGATTCATGAGCGAGTTTGAAATTCTGTCATTTGAAATGTTCACTTATATAATATAGTTCCTTTATTTCTTTGAATTTTTCATCTTGGCTTTTATTTTATTTTAATAAACTTTATTTTAACGCTTTTCATTTTGAAACTTATTAATAAGGAATTAGCCGCCCCCCCCCCCTTTTTTTTTACATACAATGTGCCACCCCGAGCTTGGTTCATGTTTCACGTACAATAAGTTTTGATTTTACAACAGGAAAGACTGTCAAATTTTAAGATTCATTTGTTAAATTACCATACTACTTAAAGTACTTTTCAGGACAGTAGCATTAGTATCTGAAGAATTTATATACAATAAGGAATTGGAAGTTTTGATGTTTGAAAAGTTCACATGCCTTAAGGATAGATCTTTTATTTCTGTTATTTATTTCTTACTTATTTTCTTTTATTTTGATAAAAAGCTTGACTTTCTTAAAAAAATTTTAGACACCAATTAACGACCAGGAATTTGCCACCCCTGGCAAAGTGCCACCCGGGGCATTTGCCCCCCTTGCCCCCCTCCGCTACGCCACTGCGACTGCATCAAAACAGCGACTGTATCAAAATAGCGACTGTATCAAAATAGCGACTTTTTTCTTTTGCTTGTGATAATGCATGTTTTTTTGTAGAGAAGGGACAATATAAAACAAATTGTTTGGTTTTTTAATTTCATTAATTGATTTTGATTTTACGATGAAAAGCGTAAAACCACTGGAAAAATTAAAAAAAAACATTGATCAATTTGGTCCCTTCTGAGTATGTTTTGCAAGGAAGTGGAGGGAAGATTGACTTTTATGTTATAGTGTAATGTATACCTAGGGTTGTGGCGAGTGTTGTGGGAAAGGTAAATAATGGAATGAGAGGCATAATGAATTTAGGTACCTTTACAAAGGACTATCTGACCACGTGGCATTTTTAGTGTCCTATTACATCACCACTTTGATCAGGGTGGAGAGATCGATTGAAGTCTACCGAGAGCAGCCACTGTTCGTTGCCTGGCCCATGCAACATCAGGACATGTTACGAGGGCTGGACTAAGCGACGACCAAAGGTCATCGTTTGCTGGCGAGATTTATGGGAAATGCAAATAAAATGACTGGGGGTAGAGTGAATCTACGTACCTTTACCTAACCACGTGACCTTATTATTGTCCGATTACATCGGATCGGGTGTGCTTAGCTGGACGTTGACAAGGATACCGGGTATATATGCATGCTCGCAAACAACAGGCTGTTGATGATGTTCTTTTTAAATCATTTATGCATTATTTAGCTAAGACAAATTAAATGTTATTATTTCTTTGTTAATATAATTTTATTTTTACTGAGCAGGTTTTTTGTATTTGAATACATGAGTGTATACGTAGCCTAAGTGAATTAATTTAAATTTTGTTTTAAACAAAACTCTTAATTTCAATAAATACTTTATCAAAATGAGATAAATATCACATAATTTAAGTAACCTTCATCTTTTCTATTATGTTTTAAATCTTCATTTTAATTCATTTATGTATTATGGAGCTAAGACAAATTAAATGTTATTTTTAATTCTTTGTTGATACAATTTTATTTCACTTACCAGCTGTTTGTATACGAATAAGTGCATATGTATGTAGCATAAGCTAATCTACGCCATTAATTGTTTTAAAATTTTATTTAAATCAAAATTTATAATTTTCATTAAATACTTCATCAAAATGTTGCTACATTTTTTAGGTTTTATTTTTTTCTATGCATTTATGTAGTTTTTTCACTTTGGGTCCTTGGATAAGTTTAGACAATGAGAAGGGGTCTATGTGTCAAAAAGTTTAGAACCACTGTGTTAGGTTTACGGTTGGACCAGAATAGCTTTGCGGTGAAGTCGCTATTGTGACGGTCGCTGTTTTGACACAGTCGCTGTTTTGAAGTCGCTGTTTTGACCGTCGCTGTTTTGACACAGTCGCTGTTTGAAGTCGCTGTTTTGACGGTCACTGTTTTGACAGTCGCTGTTTTGAACCCGTGCCGGCTTATGCAACGGGTTACTTAAAACGGTACAATTATATCAATGCAATGATTAGGAGTAACATCTGGATATTTTTTAAATACGTTCTAGCCTAAATATTAGGGCTTCGGAAATTACCGATTAATTTCTCGATTAATCGGTACATTTTTATCGATTAAAATAATTTTAATCCATAAAATAGCGATTAAAATTAAAGAAAATGTTTTTAAAATTTATTTTCAATTTATTAATAAATAATTAATTATTAAAAATTAATAATAGTTTTTTTTACGTACAAACTTCTCCATTTAAAGTAAAGACTTCAAATGTGTAAACTTTAAAATAATCTGTTTTATAAGGACAATGATATTAAAAAAACATTGTTTTTAATTAATTAACAATAACAAAATTTAAATTCATTGACATTATATTGAACTACTTATATTTAAATATATTTCCTACCAATATTATATTTTTAAAATTAAATTAAATTAAAAACCGGTACTTAAGTTTTGGACACTTTTTAAAAAATGTCCTATAAGGGCACAAAATGTGAAGGAAAACAACATAGTGAAAAAAGTGATTTTGAGGTCTTAGAAAAAAATCATAACTTTTGAACCACTTGGGATAAAAAGATTATCTTTATGTTTTTGTTAATCATCAAACAATTTCTATATAGCTTTATTACTTTTATATTTTAAAATTAATTTCAAATTTTCATCCAAGTGCCTAAACTTAAATACGCTATTTCACTTATTTTTACTGCTATGTTTTAAAAATAACTGAATAAAAGAAAATTAATTGCCTGTTGTTGTTTTTTTTACTTCCCTTGAAATTTTCAGTTTAATGACATGATACATCTTTATTTTTAGCTTTAACAAAATTATCGATTAATTAATCGGTAATTTTTCAAAAGTTAACGATTAAATTTAATTTAATCGATAACAGCCCTACTAAATATTAATAAATAATAATAATAACCCCTTTCCAGACCATGACGGCCAATAAGGCAAGTGAAGTAGCGTTCACAGGTTTTATTAAGCCACCACTAGCGAGCAATGGATTGTTTGGCTAGCAGCCTTGCCATATGCTAGAGCCCATGACTCTCTTTTGCCTTGGTTCGACAATCCAGTGCGCTACCGTTGGTCCACCGCTCCCCATCCTATTAGGGTTATCTAAATGGTGTACAATATGTATATTAATGAGGTAATATCCTGTATTTATACACTAACTTATTGACTATATCAGTATGGGGCAATTCCTGGCGAAATGTTGATGAAAAGGAAACATCTTCAGATTTAACAGAGATAATATTATTAGGTTTAGGAGCATCACTGTGTTTAAAATTGAGCAATTACATTTTTGTATTTCAATTCTTTTTCCCGCTTCTCCCTGTGTTTCTTTTCCTGTCACTGTAGGTAGAAGTATGAAACTTTGGCAAGTTGTTAAGTACGCTACCCCGACGATATTTTGCGAGAAAGAATTTTAAACTTCCCACTCATGGGGAGCCTGGGGCCCAAATGTAGTTCTTTTTTTTGTGTGTTGTTTTTTAAAACTAATATACGCTATATAAATACTGAAAATCCCACATTTTCTATTTCCCGTGTAGGTAGAATAATGAAACTTTGGGAAGTTGTTAAGTACACTCTCCTAACGCTAATTTGCAAAAAAGAATTTTAGAATCCCCATTCTTGGGGGCTTAGGGCCCAAACGTAGTTTTTTCTTATATTAAAAACCGTCTTATCTCTAATTCTCAAATTTACCGTATACGTAAAGACATGAAACTTTTGGAAGTTTTTGAGCACACCCTCCCAACAAAAATTGAGAAAAAGTATTTTAAAATTCTCAATCAGGGTGGGGCTGGTGTGCCCAAATGTATTTTTTTCCTTAAATGAGCTGTATTTCACATCTCCAATAGTAACGGGTGAAAACATATTTAAATTATCTCTCTAAGGGGGCGGGGGCCCAATGTAGTTTTCTTCTTTATATGAGCGATATAAAAAGTGAAAATTACTAATTCTCCTATTTCCCGTTTAGGTAGAAGCATGATACTTTGGGAAGTTGAGCAATACATATCCGCAATGGTAAGAGGAGTTAAAAGAAATCACTCCCCTGGGGGCCGGGGCCCAAATGTATTTGTTCTGATATAAACACAGACTGATCACGTATTCTCTAATTTTCGGTGACGGTAGAAGCATAAAAGTTTGGAAATTTGTTGAGGAGGCACTCACGATGAAAATTAACAAAGAAAATTTTTTAAACTCCTGCTCATGTAGAACCAGCGATTACAAAATTTAAAAACCACTAATGCTCCTATGTCCGATCAGGTAGAAGCATGAAATTTACGAGAAATGTTGAGTACACTTCTGCACAAAAATATAGAGCTTATATAGAGAAAATTACCCTAAATTACATGCCTAACATTTTTTAATTTTTCATTAATCCAGGGCTTCTTGCAATCTCAATGCATCTGACATAAGTGCAATCGAAAAATCTAAAAATCACATAGCTGACATGCATAGTTTTGTCACGGCGCAAGGTCAACAGTCGCACAAAAATATAGAGCTTATATAAAGAAAATTACCCAAAATTTACATGCCTAAGATTTTTATTTATTTTTCATTCAATCCAGGACATCTTGCAATCTCGTTGCATCTGACAGAAGTGCTATATAAAAATCTAAAAATCACATAGCTGACATGCATAGTTTTGTCACGGCGCAAGGTCAAATGTCGCCCAAAAATATAGAGCTTATACTGAGAAAATTACCATGATTACATGCCTAACATTTTTTTTTCATTCAATTCAGGACATCTTGCAATCTCGTTGCATCTGAGAGAAGTGCAATAGAAAAATCTAAAAATCACATAGCTGACATGAATAGTTTTGTCAACGCACAAGGTCAAAAGTCGCACAAAAATATAGAGCTTATATAAAGAATATTGCCCCAAATTACATGCGTAAAATTTTTATATTTTCCATTCAACCCAGGACATCTTGCAATCTCGTTGCATCTGACAGAAGTGCAATAGAAAAATCTAAAAATCACATAGCTGACATGCATAGTTTTGTCACGGCGCAAGGTCAAATGTCGCACAAAAATATAGAGCTTATATGGAGAAAATTACCCCAAATTACCTGCCTAACATTTTTTTTCATTCAATCCAGGACATCTTGCAATCTCGTTGCATCTGACAGAAGTGCAATAGAAAAATCTAAAAATCACATAGCTGACATGCATAGTTTTGTCACGGCGCAAGGTCAAAAGTCGCACAAAAATATAGAGCTTATATAGAGAAAATTACCCCAAATTACATGCCTAACATTTTTTAAATTTTTATTCAATCCAG
This sequence comes from Radix auricularia, assembly GCA_002072015.1. Taxonomy (NCBI): domain Eukaryota; kingdom Metazoa; phylum Mollusca; class Gastropoda; family Lymnaeidae; genus Radix; species Radix auricularia. The sequence continues at coordinate 905,377 of MUZC01004129.1, read as the reverse complement.
GACATCTTGCAATCACGTTGCATCTGACAGAAGTTGAATAGAAAAATCAAAAAATCACATAGCTGATATGCATAGTTTTGTCACGGCGCAATGTCAAAAGTCGCACAAAAATATAGAGCTTATATAGAGAAAATTACCCCAAATTACATGCCTAACATTTTTTAAATTTTTATTCAATCCAGGACATCTTGCAATCACGTTGCATCTGACAGAAGTTGAATAGAAAAATCTAAAAATCACATAGCTGACATGCATAGTTTTGTCACGGCGCAAGGTCAAACGTCGCACAAAAATATAGAGCTTATATAGAGAAAATTACCCCAAATTACATGCCTAACATTTTTTTTTTATTCAACCCAGGACATCTTGTAATCTCGGTGCATCTGAGAGAAGTGCAATTGAAAAATCTAAAATCACATAGCTGACATGCATAGTTTTGTCACGGCACAAGGTCAAAAGTCGCACAAAAATATAGAGCTTATATAGAGAAAATTCCCCCAAATTACATGCCTAACATTTTTTTTCATTCAATTCAGGACATCTTGCAATCTCGGTGCATCTGACAGAAGTTCAATAGAAAAATCTAAAAATCACATAGCTGACATGCATAGTTTTGTCACGGCGAAAGGTCAAACGTCGCACAAAAATATAGAGCTTATATAGAGAAAATTACCCCAAATTACATGCCTAACATTTTTTTTCATTCAACCCAGGTCATCTTGTAATCTCGTTGCATCTGAGAGAAGTGCAATTGAAAAATGTAAAAATCACATAGCTGACATGCATAGTTTTGTCACGGCGCAAGGTCAAATGTCGCACAAAAATATAGAGCTTATATAGAGAAAATTACCCCAAATTACATGCCTAACACTTTTTTTATTTTTCATTCAATCCACGACATCTTGCAATGTCGTTGCATCTGACAGAAGTGCAATTGAAAAATGTAAAAATCACATAGCTGATATGCATAGTTTTGTCACGGCGCAAGGTAAAAAGTCGCACAGAAATATAGAGCTTATATAGAGAAAACTACCCCAAATTACATGCCATATGATGGGATGTGGTGGTCGAGAGGTAGCGCTCTCGACTGTCATACCGATGGCCACGGGTTCGAATCCACACGAAGGTGAGGATTTGTTCTCGCGGCCTGAGGAGTCCCCGAGTCACCCAGCTCCGAATGGGTACCTAACTAGACAATAGTTAGGCGGCTGGGGTAATGCGTGGAACCCCTATAGCCGTGGCCTGTGACCGCTGCATCACTTGCCAACAGATCATCTCTCATGGTCTGTCGACGCAATTATCTTCTGCATAGAAGGAGCGTCTGTATATCTAAGATAGATAAAAAAAAAAATTAAATTCAATCCAGGACATCTTGCAATCTTGTTGCAATAGAAAAATCTAAAAATCACATAGCTGACATGCATACTTTTGTCACGGCGCAAGGTCAAATGTAGCACAAAAATATAGAGCTTATAGAGGCCAATGGTGGCAGACTGGTCATGTGATATTGATGGAGGCCAATGGTGGCAGACTGGTCATGAGATATTTGTGGAGGCAAATGGTGGCAGACTGGTCATGAGATATTTGTGGAGGCAAATGGTGGCAGACTGGTCATGAGATATTGATGGAGGCCAATGGTGGCAGACTGGTCATGAGATATTTGTGGAGGCAAATGGTGGCAGACTGTTCATGAAAGATTGGGAGCAATGCTTTACAATAGTGGTCGGCGAACATGGGTATATTACCCCCTTAGGAGTAGAAAGGTACTTACCCCTTTTGAGGGCATATTAAATCCACTAGAATCTACCACTTTGAAGTTAACGTCAACATAAAGTATTATGTTTTAATTATTTGTTATTTCGGGGTATCAGGCAAACAAGTTCGCTAGTTACTGCTTTAGCTGAATCGGACAATTATAGTGTCTATAGTTCGAAACTTATATGCAAGATTTCATATGCAAGTATCAAATTGTGTAAGAGCAAGGCAGATGTATGAGCCAAGTAGACTTATGGGCCAAGCGGATATTTTGCCAAGCGGATGTATTTACCAAGGAGGCAGGTAGATGTATAAGCCAGGTAGATGTATGAGTAGGTAGATACATGAGCCAGGTAGATGTATGAGCCAGGTAGATTTAAGAGCCAAGTAGATGTATGAGCCAGGTAGATGTAAGAGCCAAGTAGATATATAAGCCAGGTAGCTGTATGAGCCAGGTAGATGTATGAACCAGGTATATGAATGAGCCAAGTAGATATATGAGCAAGGTAGATGTATGAGCCAGGTAAATGTATGAGCCAGGTAGATGTATGAGCCAGGTAGATGAATGACCCAAATAGATATATGAGCCAGGTATATGAATGAGCCAAGTAGATATATGAGCCAGGTAGATGTATGAACCAAGTAGACATTATTACAATAGTATGTTATTAAAATAGGTGCATTAACCAGGAAGATGCATGAGTAAATAAAAATATGAGTCAGGTATCGATGTGTGCGTTAAGTGCGTGAATTTTGTGGCGGCGGGTGGGGGACAATGACAATTTGATAATAATTCGAGATGAACAGGTACTATGATATTAATATGTCCTATCATAAGATTAACTGGTACTATCATGAGATTAACAGGTACTATAATGAGATTAACTGGTACTATCATGAGATTAATAGGTACTATCATTAGATTAACAGGTAATATCATGAGATTAACTGGTACTATCATGAGATGAACTGGTACTATCATGAGATTAACTTGTACTGTCATGAGATAAACTGGTACTATCATGAGATAAACTGGTACTATCATGAGATAAACTGTTACTATCATGAGATTAACTTGTACTATCATGAGATAAACTGGTAGTGTCATGAGATAAACCGGTACTGCCAGGAGATACATTGTACTATCAAGAGATGCAATGTACTATCAGGAGATACAATGTAGTATCAGGAGATACAATGTAGTATCAGGAGATACAATGTACTATCAGGAGATACAATGTACTGTCAGGAGATACAATGTACTGTGATAACTAGAACAAACAACTAGGACAAGCAGTTACAAATAATGCGCCAACACGTAAACAGATTTGGTCAGAGGTGAGGCATGATTTATACAAGTAAGGCATGATTTATAAAGGTGAGTCATGATTTATACAGGTGGGTCATGATTTATACAGGTGAGGCTTGATTTATAAATGTGAGGCATGATTTATACAGGTGAGGTGTGATTTATACAAGTAAGGCACGATTTATACAGGTGAGGCATGATTTATAAAGGTGAGGCATGATTTATACAGGTGGGTCATGATTTATACGGGTGAGGCTTGATTTATAAATGTGAGGCATGATTTATAAAGGTGAGGTGTGATTTATACAAGTAAGACATGATTTATACAGGTGAGGCATGATTTATAAAGGTGAGGCATGATTTATAAAGATGAGGCATGATTTATACAGCTGGGTCATTATTTATACAGGTGAGGCTTGATTTATAAAAGTGAGGCAAGATTTATAAAGGTGAGCCATGATTTATACAAGTAAGGCATGATTTATACAGGTGAGGCATGATTTATAAAGGTGAGGCATGATTTATAAAGGTGAGTCATGATTTATACAGGTGGGTCATGATTTATACAGGTGAGGCTTGATTTATAAAAGTGAGGCATGATTTATAAAGTGAGGCATGATTTATACAAGTAAGGCATGATTTATACAGGTAAGGCTTGATTTATAAAGGTGAGGCATGATTTATAAAGGTGAGGCATGATTTATACAGGTGGGTCATTATTTATACCAGTGAGGCTTGATTTATAAAAGTGAGGCATGGTTTATAAAGGTGAGCCATGCTTTATACAGGTGGGTCATGATTTATACAGGTGAGGCATGATTTATAAAGTTGAGGCATGATTTATACAGGTGGGTCATGATTTATACAGGTGAGGCGTGGTTTATAAAGGTGAGGCATGATTTATACAGGTGTGTCATGATTTATACATGTGAGGCATGATCTATAAAGGTGAGGCATGATTTATACAGGTTGGTCATGATTTATACTGGTGAGGCGTGGTTTATAAAGGTGAGGTATGATTTATACAGGTGAGGTATGATCTATAAAGGTGAGGCATGGTTTATACAGGTGAGGCATGATTTATAAAGGTGAGGCATGGTTTATACAGGTGAGGCATGATTTATACAGGTGAGGCATGATTTATACAGTTGATGCATAATTTATACAGGTGAGGCATGATTTATACAGGTGAGGCATGATTTATACAGGTGAGGCACTATTTATACAGGTGAGGCATGATTTCTACAGGTGGGTCATGATTTATACAGGTGAGGCATGATTTATACAGGTGAGGCATGATCTATAAAGGTGAGGAATGGTTTATACAGGTGAGGCATGATTTATACAGTTGGGTCATGATTTATGCAGGTAAGGCATGATTTATACAGGTGAGGCATGGTTTATACAGGTGAGGCATGATTTATACAGTTGAGGCTTGATATATACAGGTGAGGCATGATTTATACATTTTATTTAAATGTTGGAACTTCACGAGTCAATTTTAGACACCCTTGAACAAAACATCAGTCAATGAAAGCTTTTCTATAGTTTCTGAGACAGAACTGAGTTTAGAAAAATTATAGTTTTAACCATTGGAGGTTTCGTTTAAGTATAAAAATCTGTCAGTTATTTGTCAAGCTACGTGCAGCTTGCTGGTCTATTTATAGCGTTGTCAATGTTAAGTGTCTATAATGTGGCCAAACTGCAGGTCGCGGGCCGCATGAGGCTCTTTTGTGTTTACATGGCAGCTCGCGTACAATTGACCAAAGAAATGTTACAGCTATCTCCATGGGCACGGGAGATTTTACCTGCGCCAGCACCTTGGAATAAATAAATTCATTGATATTATTTTTCTTCATTTCTGTGCCATAATCTCTTTTTCTTTCATACTAACGTAGTCCATCAAAAGCCTTGGGACCAGCCAGACTTAGAGCCATGAAAGCTTGCTGACCCTTGGGGCCAGCCAGACTTAGAGCCATGAAAGCTTGCTGACCCTTGGGGCCAGCCAGACTTAGAGCCATGAAAGCTTGCTGACCCATGGGACCAGCCAGACTTAGAGCCATGAAAGCTTGCTGACCCTTGGGGCCAGCCAGACTTGGTAAGAAGTTACTACACTATGTGGACTCATGGAGTACGACATGCGGATAACACTAGATACGGCCCCAGGCACGACGTGTCAATTCTGTAGCCAAGGTCAAACACGGCATGGTTTAGGTGAATGGATGTTCTTATCTTCTTCTTATATGTTACAGACGCTCCTTCTGTACAGAAGATTATTGCGTTCTACGTATTTCTATGGTTTGTGTTTAGTCCTGTATTCTTACTAGTTATAAATGATGATAAAGTGTTGGCTTTCCTGGTTTCTTCAGGCAACCCATTCCACGCCCGAATACCGGACGGAAAGAAATAAAACTTGTATGTGTTTGTTCTTGCATATGGAATAAGAAAGGTGTTTTTATCGTTATGTCTATCTGAGGGTTGTATTAAGTTATCTTTGTGTTGTATTTCTAAATTAGAATTAATTGCCTTATGTATAATTACTAATTTACTCTTGGTTCATCTATCCCCTAGTGTTTCAAGGTTTAATGATTTAACTAATGGTGTTACTCTTGTCAGTTTTGAATATTCTCCAGTAATGAATCTGGCAGCTCTTTTTTGGATTTGTTCTAACTTATCAATATTTTCGTTGGTGGATGGGTCCCATACAGAAGATGCATATTCTAGTATAGGTCACACCAGGGTGAGGTAGCATTTTAGTTTTATAACTTTGTTACATTTGTAAAAGTTTCTTTTTATAAAGCCTAAGGTTTTGTTTGATTTTTTAATAACTTCATTGACATGGGGATTCCAAGATAGTTTCTCATTTATTATGACTCCTAATTATTTTGCATCTTTAGTTTGGGTTAGTTCTTTTCCATGAATGAAGTATTTTGAGTTTATTTGTTTCTTTTTCTTTGTTACTCTTAGCAGTTGACATTTTTCTGGGTGGAAGGAAATACTCCAGTTAGTTTCCGATTGTATTAATTCATCTAAGAATCTAAGTCTTTTTGTAAAATTTTGCTACCTTGTTCTGACTTGATTATTTTATAGATTATACAATCATCAGCAAAAACTTTTGTTCCTGTTGAGATATTGTTGGGTAAATCATTTATATAAATTAAAAATAGTAAGGGACCTAGGACAGTTCCTTGTGGAACTCCTGCGTTAACTTTTATTGTTGTAGATCTAGATCCATTAATTATTACAGTTTGCTCCCTACCCAATAGGAAATCTTGGATCCAGTGATGTAAGGGACCTGAGATTCCAAAGTATTTAAGTTTTTTAAGTAAACTAAGGTGGTGAACTTTGTCAAATGCTTTTGAGAAGTCTAGTAATATTGTATCTATTTGATCATTATTATCTAAGTCTTTTGATAGTTCATCTATTAGACCTATCAATTGTGTTTCACATGATCTGTTCTTTCTAAAGCTATGTTGGTGTGGGGATAGGGCATTATATTTGTCAAGGTGGTTAACTATTCTGCTATATATTATATATTATGTGTTCCAGTAATTTACAGGTGATACTAGTAAGTAATACAGGTCTATAATTACCAGGATCTGACTTATCACCTGTCTTAAAGAGTGGCGTTACATTGGCTAATTTCCAATCCTGGGGCACTTTACCCTGGTTTAGAGAGGCTTGAAAAAGAACTACAAGGATTGTGGACAGTTCATTGCTTAATTCTTTTAATAACCTAGCAGGCAATTCATCTGGGCCAGTTGCTTTGTTTATTTTAAAGTTTTTTAGGGGAGAATGTATACCTATCTGATCTACAGTTATGTTACCTATTTCTTCCATTTTATTTAAATTTATTGAAATTTCCTTGTCGCCTGAGGCAGAAAATGATGATGCAAAATATGTGTTGAGCATATTAGCTTTAGTGTCATTATCATTCTGGGTTTTATTATTTGAGCCTTTTAGTGTGGCTATACCTGTAATCGTGTTATACAAGTTATACTGTAAGAGGTCGATTGGTGGGGATTGGGTGGAGTTACGGTGGACATCACTTACTTAGGCAGCGAGACTGACGACACTGTTGTGGCTCCCTTGTATCATAGCTTTGGTAATCAGGTCCTATCTTACTTTGTTGGGATTTATTACATTTTAATCTTACTTTGTTGGGATTTATTACATTTTAATCTTACTTTGTTGGGATTTATTACATTTTAAAACACACTTTTTTCCACGAAAGACTCTTCAGCAAAGTTCCTTTTCATTTTCAGTTTTGTTGGTCGGTGTGCAAAGTAAAAAAACTTGTGTGAAAAGTTGCACAGCATCTGCCTTTTTGAAAATTGTAAAAAATTTGCTACGCTGTAATTCTAAACTGCTGCGCGGCATCGGTCAGGTATCTTAAAGGCAACATGGCTCTCCAGTTGCATGAAAAACCGCCCACCCACTCCACTACCAGAATTTCTCCTCCGCTGAAAATAAACATTTATTTTATTATGTTCTTTGCTTTGAGTTATGACTTGAAACATTTATTTGCTATTCCCCAGGTGCTGGTGACCTATGAGAATAAGGACAGCAGAGAATGGATAAGCACAATGTGTGTGAATGCAAACAACGTCTTCAATGGGAGCGGATTCTCGAAAGACGACAAAGGGAGGCCAACGTATCTGGTCTGGGGAGTTTGTAAATGTAGATTTGGGATAGAACAGTTTATCAAGGTATCCCAGTCGCCTATAACAGGGAGAGAAGAAACAATGTAAACATACATAATGTACATGCTTCGGAAAACAAACATGGGAGAAAAATGTGATTGAGCATTGACCTATAACACTTATCATTGACCAATTCTGAAGAAACCAATATTTCAAGGGGATATTTTATAATCAAAACTAAAGTGGCTTTTCTATAAAACATAAAGCATAATTTACTTGTATTTCTGTGAATTTTTTGTTGATTGGTTTAGAGTTATAAGACAAAGTCATGTTCGTTAAACTATGAGGTGCATTTAACTTGTATTTTAAACATTAAAAACCTTGAACAAAAAGTTACAGTTAAAGACATCTAGTTTATCAATTGAACATTTTACAAACATCATTTACAAACATTTAATATAAACTAAATATATTACAAGCACATATAATATAAATTACATTCAACACATAACGTATACATTTGTGCAATACCCATTAAAAGAAATTATATTTTCTGAATTATTACAACTGACAAACTAATTAAAAATGGGTGAGGTGAGATATAAATTGCACTTAGTTCACATTTTCTTAATCAACATTTGAAAAAAATATGTTCTTAAAAATTGATAAAAGAAAGTACCATAAAACACATGATAAAAGCAAGTACCATAGAACACATGATAAAAATGATAGCAGCTCTTGTCAATTAATTGTTGAAAAATAAAACTATACTGTCATTTGAATTAGCAAGTCGTTCGAGTCAGTGTAAGACATGAAAGCAAATATGAGAATATTGAGCACTATTTTATTCCTCTCCAATCTTGTTTTATAATTTTTTCTTGTTATCATTACTAATAGTAATAGTGCTTAGACTTAAGACTATCAAACCCTTGCATCTAGATGCATTAAATGTATTCCTTCTTCCTACAGTTTCACTTTTCAGTGTCATCTTTAGACACAACATAAAAATAAATTGGGAATGTCATAAAACAATCATAAGATTTACACTGGCTAAATCAGGTGTTGGAAGATTGAATTTACCAATTTATTATTAGTTCATTATGGCCTTTAAAAAATGGCACTTTATTGGCTGTGACAATGTCAAAGAAGCTATTGCAAAATTTTTTGGTTGTTTTTAAATGAGTGTAGTTTTTGTCAAGACCAACCTGCCGTACCTGGTAGGATAATAAAAATACCTTTAAAAAACACTCCAAAATCTTTTCCTAAGAGATGACCACAAAACAATAAACAACCAATCTGTCAATGTATTGGTCATGGTTGGCGAATCTGGTCACAATTGAGTCAAATTATTTGTATAGTGTTTTTTTTTTTTAGATTGGACGCTAATTATTGTGCAAGGATTTTTCTTTATAAATATGGAAAAAAAATTTAATAGAAAGAGAAAGAGTAGATTATTTTCAGTGTAAACTTTTTGTGTATTAAATTGATCATGTGGCTTTACATAGAGTGTTGTAAGTAGTATCAGTGTAAACTTGTTGTGTATATAGCTTTACATAGAGTGTTGTAAGTAGTATCAGTGTAAACTTGTTGTGTATTAAATTGATTATATGGCTCTACATAGTGTGTTGTTGGTATCAGTGTAAAAAAAAAATGTTTGGAAAGGTTAATTAGGAGCTTGAAGGGGCATAAACGTTTTTAAGATAAATTTTAAAATAAGTTAACCTTAATAATATTATTATTTATAATATAGTTGATAATAAGTTAACCTAACACTTGTAAAAGTCTTGAATAAACATTCAACTCACTCCTACATCATTAAATCCCTAGATTTGATAAAGTAAATTATTCATTCAAATATTTTGTAAAACTGGTAAACACAAAATGACACTAATATCCAATTTTAAAGAACTTGCTTCTAATACATTGTAACAGCCATGTACATGTTATAAAAAAGAATAACCAAGGGTGCATGGCGCTCTTAGAAGGCTGTGGCACCAACAAGCCTATAAACCTGGGGAAACTGTCAGGTTTGCCTTGGTGTGAAATCTGACTGATAACGAATCATCTTCAGAAACTGTTTGAATGACATGTAGCTGCAAGGCAAAGTGATACAAACTTTAATCAATAATCACAGCTCATTCCTGGTTGGTATTTAACAATTGCAGGCCCCTGGGCAGACATGAAAACATGGGCACAAAAGACTTCTGCAGTCTGTTGAAATAGAAAGAAAACACTCAATGGCAAAAAATAAATAAGTTATGCAGCTAAGAAATGAATAAATATACTGATTGCATTAATTCAGTCTTTGGGGTTTAAAAAGTATTATTTTTATTTATTGAAAAAAAAAATTACGTTGGAGTTTGAATTTGAATAAAAAACAAAATGGAATATTATTTACAAGACATTAAATTCCATTACAATTCAATACTCTAAACTTTAGTAAGTAAAAAAAGTTAATTATATGGCATTCGATAAAATGACTACTGATTATGTTAATTGAGATTACACTACAAACAACATAACAGGCTGGTCTTTTTTAGCCAAATGTCACACCTGACATCCAACTCCCTTCCATCAAATCTGTACATTTCCCCATCAACGAAAGCGTAATGCTCAAGTTCTTCATTTCTTGCATTATTTCTTTTCTTCTCACTTTCGTCTAACATTTGGAGGTGGAAGCCGCTGACATTAGTTATGGCTTTCATGTGAGGAAAACTTTCCTGTTCAAAATAACCATAGAGTTGATACAATGATATAATACAAAATAACCATAGAGTTGATACAATGATATAATACAAAATAACCATAGATTTGATACAATGATATAATAGCTCCAGCTTTATTTTGCCCGTAGTTTTAAAACCCTAACAAATGAACAAAACATAAGCCCTATACTAGTCTCTACCTGTCTGAATGATGTATTAGATTGTCTTTGTGTTGTATTTACAAGTTAGAATTAATTGCCTTATGTATTATTACAACTTTTCTCTTTGTACTTCCATCCTCTAGTATTTCTAATGATTTCACTAATGATGTTACTCTTGTCAATTTTGAATATCCTCCAGAAATGAATCTGCTCTTTTTTTTTAAATTTGTTCTAATTTATCTTTATCTATGGTGGATGGGTTCCAGATAACACTGTCACATGCATATTCGAGTAAAGGTCACATCAAAGTAAGGTACCATTTTATTTTTATATTCTTATTACGTGTCTAAAAGATAACATTCACAAAAATCTACAAGTATTTTCCATGCTGCATCCAATTAAAACCCATGGTCCCTGCCAATCATCCCTTTAAGGTGTGCAGACATCTAACACCACGCAGCAGCTTAGAATTACTGCGCAGCAAACTTTTTAAAATATTGCACAAAAAATGGATGCTGCACAACTTTGACCAATGAACCTCAGAGGGAATATTGGTCCCCATTAAAAGAATAATGAACATGTTAATAAAGTAGGTATCGATTTAAGTAATTTAAAATCAATAAAAAAAAACTATTTGATCAAAGCATTGACAATACACCATCTTTTTCCTCTTTTCAAATTGCATTAAAAATACATTATTTTAATGCATCTGATATTTATAGTTTCCGTGACAATTTCTCTTACCTTCTAAACGCCTCTTCATAATAATAGTATAATAGGTATATTATGGAGCCTCTAATACAATTGTATGTCAGGCTATGGCGGATTAAGGGGGGCTGAACGGGCTAAAGCCAGGGGCCCCAGACGGTTTGGGGGCCCCCAAACTTTTTATATTTTATAATAAAAGTGTACAAATGTTTCCACGAACCCTTGAAAATATAATAAATTAATAAATACTATATATACAACTTATCGTGTTCAGACATGATAGTATTGATAGTACTTAATAATCGAAAAACTTTAATTGATTCACTTCGCATGATATAAAATATAGTTTATATTTTTAAAATTTCCCATTTTCGAGAAGTTCCGCTGGCCGTGTGGAGATAGTACAGGCTCGTGGTGCTACCGGTGTCGGGTTCCATTCCCAGCAAGGGCAAATATTTTTTTTTCTTTTCACACTCAATTATAAATACCACGAACACATCAAACAGTTATTTCTTCTTGTTCGTTTTTTTTTTTTCATTATTAAAATTTAGTTACAGTCTTATATTAGCTGTTAACAATCATTTTATTTTAAGAATGCTGGCTGGATAGGGCCCCCGTTTGATTGCAGCCCGGGGCCCCGTGCAGTCTTAATCCGCCCCTGACATGTCTAAATTATAAATTATAAAGACAGCTTTGTCAAGTCACCTACATACCCTGTGTGCCTTTCCGAAGAAAATTTGTATAAACTTTGCAAATTCTAGGTTAGTGCTTCCGATGTCAATGAGTAGAAATCCAGTACCATTAAAGAAATCCATGATACAGGTGTCGCCATTAGCCCTTACATCAGCCGCACCGAGAAATACGGAAACATATTCATTTCCTTTGGTGTTGTGAACAATCACATCTACTGAGATGTACAAAACAATATTTTAGCAAAGTTATGCACTGGGAATAAAACTTAAAAGATTATATCTGAAAACTTTTACAAAATACATGTGCTAAAATTTGATAAACTAAAATTACATTTAGAGGTCAGTCATTTTCCTTTTTTTTCTTCAACTATTTGAAGATGAAAGTTACATATTCATTTTAAAAAATCACATCAAATCTTCAGGCAGCAACATTATAATTTTTTTATAAGAAATTTGTTTAATCAAATGGATTGAATATAAGAATTCAGGTATGCACCAGGTATACACATTAGGTCCAATAAAATATTTTTTTTATCTAAAATAAATAAGTAGAACAGTTGCTAGTCAAAATAGCTATTGTAGAAATTTATCATTAAATATTCTACACAAAAATTGTTGTTTTTTTTTTGGCCAGGCAGCCACCCAATAAATCATTAATAAAAGAGAGTTAATAAAGCAGCAGTGTTGAATTTAAAATATTCAATGTTTGCAAAAACTAACAGCAGTGAAACTCTACACCAGGAAATCATTTATAAAAGTGCATTTTGTCGTCAGTCAAAGGAACCTCTGCTGGCTCTTGTCTCTAAGAAAGTGCCCAAGGGAGACAAAATATTTGTGATTGAAAGGGTTGAAGTGGGAGTTTTAAAAAAGGTTGGCTGAACAGTTACAAGTTATGTTTTTGCAGCGGCGTAAGTGAAGGGGGGTGGGCAAGGGAGATAATGCCTCGGTTGGTAGTTTGTTAGGGGTGGCACATTTTTCATCGTTAATGAAAATGGTAAAAGAAACTGGAGTATTTTATCAAAATAAAAGAAAAAAGCTAGGAATAACTAAATGAAAGATGTAGCAAGTATATCACAATATGTCAAAGTTCCTTTTGCCAAAATGCAAAACTCAATATTGGATGTAAATTCTTCTGAAACTAAAAAAATATTTTAAACAAGAAGCTGAACCAGTATGAAAAAGTGGCACTGATGTGTTGGTAGCCGTTATTGATTCTTCAAATTTGTCAGGCGCTCGTGTTAAAGCAAACTACTTCAAATTTCTACAAGATACATGGTTTTAGACAATGTAGTTATACATGGTTTTAGACAATGTAGTTATACATGGTTTTAGACAATGTAGTTATACATGGTTTTAGACAATGTAGCTATACATGGTTTTAGACAATGTAGCCATACATGGTTTTAGACAATGTAGCCATACATGGTTTTAGACAATGTAGCCATACATGGTTTTAGATAATGTAGCTATACATGGTTTTAGACAATGTAGCTATACATGGTTTTAGACAATGTAGCTATACATGGTTTTAGACAATACAATGTAGCTATACATGGTTTTAGACAATGTAGCTATACATGGTTTTAGACAATGTAGCTATACATGGTTTTAGACAATGTAGCTACACATGGTTTTAGACAATGTAGCTACACATGGTTTTAGACAATGTAGCTATACATGGTTTTAGACAATGTAGCTATACATGGTTTTAGACAATGTAGCTATACATGGTTTTAGACAATGTAGGTATACATGGTTTTAGACAATGTAGTTATACATGGTTTTAGACAATGTAGTTATACATGGTTTTAGACAATGTAGTTATACATGCTCTAAAAGAAGGGCTGTAAATATTCTACATGAGAAAATAATTTAGAGAAGAAGGTTCCTGTAGAAAATTCATTAGAGTACTCGGCAGATTCAGAATGTAAAAATAAATTGATATTTATTTTGTCTTAAGAGCATCGAAACTACTGGATGTTGATAACCATGAATTTAAAATAAAATCATTTTAGGGCATGTGTCTCATGAAATTTAAAAAAACATGAGTTTTGTTGAGCTCATGGGGAACAATTAATTAATTCAAGACCATTTCATTTGTTTAAGTTTATTAGGTAAATTTAAGCTGGAGGTTGACCCTCCCTAATATAATATAATATTGCTAAGAATATTCCTTAACACTTCCATAAGTAATGCCAGCTGTGAGAGAAGTTTCTTTAATATTAAGTTGATCAAAATTTAAATACGATGGACAATAACTATACTAAGATTGACTGAATTGGCATTTTTTTTCTTTTGTGCATGAAGTTACTGGTAACATTGATATTGCCATAAAGTTACTGGTAACATTGATATTGCCATCAAAGACTTGTATTGAGGAAAGCAGAAAACTTCAATTTTAGATCTCAAAGGGGAAGCTCTTCCATATTTATTTTTAACTTAATGATTTCTAATGTTCCCATTAATACTTTCCAATAAAATCTCTCTTTTCTCTATAATAGTATCATATTTTATACGTGGTTGGGGGGGGGGGGGGAACAATTCGGGCATCAGTCTCTGGTGGCAGAAGGCCATGCTACACCTCTGTTCTAATGGATAGTGTCAGTTGTCATTCAACTCACCTGTTTCAGCTTCAATTGACCTGAATTAGAGATCAAATAAATTAAGTTAAGATCTTAAAGAGGTACTTTCCTAATAAATAAAAAACTTTATTTCTTTATTCAATGATAAAAAATAAGAGTCAAGATGTTAATTTAAAATAATACCTGGGGTTATCTCCAACTTTCTCCCCAGCGTCTTTATCAAGCAGGTACTCAAGATGGCAATGGAACTTTCTCCGTTTCTTCAACATTGTAGTTGCAAAAGCATCTGGGAGTTGAAGAAAACAAATGCGTCAGCTTTAAAGAAGTACAGAATCTAGTCCCAATTATTTTCTCCACCTCCATGGCTTGGAATTTATCTGCCCTGATTTATTTGTCATTGTATATGATATTATTTATTACTAGGTATTAGTGTCACAACCCTTACGCGTAAGGGGGGGGGGTTATTTTTGGCGCTCTTCCTCAAAAATATTTTTCGTTGGAATTATAATGGCTGTCCAGAAATAACCCTATTGTGATCCACCATGTCACCCCCACCTCTACCTGAGATAGACAGCAGCCCACTTCCATCCCGCAATCGAAATAAATTAATTTTTTTTCCTACCCTTTTAAACCACTTAGTTTTTACATTAACATTATTAAAATCCTATAAAATAATAATAAAATTTGACGCCACAATTTTGCTCTTGGGTTATAAATTTTTAAAATTCTTACCACATTTCAGGCACCAAATGCACGCATGGGTTATTTATAGAGCGCTCGTAAAGGAGCCATATAGTGTCAGGTATATTTATATTATATATTTAATTACTCCTGAATTCTTTTAGAAAGGACCCCCACATTTTTTTTTTTTAAACGCTCTAGAACTGTAGGTTACTTATATAAAATGTAATTCATCAAAAGGTGCATAACAGCCCAACCCTAACCCTAACCACTCTAGAACTGTAGGTTACTTATATAAAATGTAATTCATCAAAAGGTCCATGACAGCCTAACCCTAACCCTAACCACTCTAGATGTGTAGGTCACTTATGTAAAAAATAATTCATCAAAAGGTCCATGACAGCCTAACCTTAACCCTAACCCTAACCACTCTAGATGTGTAGGTCACTTATATAAAATGTAATTCATCAAAAGGTCCATGACAGCCCAACCCTAACCCTAACCCTAACCACTCTAGAACTGTAGGTCACTTATATAAAATGTAATTCATCAAAAGGTGCATGACAGCATAGGAAGGAATCTTCCTCTATATATTTCAGTGTGTATGTCTGGTAACAGCTTACACGGATATCTTGCTTTTTTCATCCACCTCAGCTCATCAGCTCTGACCATGCCATCGGACATCAAACCAATGCCAAAACCAACTGCAGAGACTGCAAGAAACCTTCCGGCGTCATGAATGGTCAATAAATTCAGCTTGTTTAACTTTCCTACAGATTTGTTGAAAAATAATTTTTAAAATGTGTAGTCATTCATGACGTTGATAATCTATACAATAAATCGGATGAAAATAAGGTTCATATAAATACAAAATTATGAGCGTATTGTGTACTATAATTTACTATAATCTAAGAAAGGAAACAAGAAATGGCTATTATTGACTTGTCCAATCTGGTCAGGAAGAGCACCAGCTCGAAGTCACTTCAAGCACTGTTTTACTTGGTTGTTTGTAAGTTGTAATGCCTTGTATTGCCTTGTAATGCCTTGTATTGCCTTGTAATGCCTTGTATTGCGCCTTGTATTGCCTTGTAATGCCTTGTATTGCCTTGTAATGCCTTGTATTGCCTTGTAATGCCTTGTATTGCCTTGTAATGCCTTGTTTTGCCTTATATTGCCTTGTAATGCCTTGTAATGCCTTGTATTGCCTTGTATTGCCTTGTAATGCCTTTATTGCCTTGTAATGCACACACTTAAAGCTCAATTAATTTGACATCAAGAAGTGGGTCCAAAAAAAATAAATAAATAAATAAAAATAATGCAAAACGATTAGGAATTTATAATGATCATGTCATTTTTGATGGTTTGAGCACCAACAATGAACTTCTTTTAAAAGGAATCATTTTTTAAAGTCTGAATTGAGCATTTTCCAAGAATCAATGGTATTGTTGATTTCAAAGATCCATTGTCAAATATAGTTTCAGATTACTCAAGTCTCCTGAACTTATAAATTCATGCAAAATATTATACCTAGTAGTTTGTGATAATCCAATGATAAATAAATTAGCATGGCTATGGTTAGAGCCGCCCCCCCCCCCCCCCCCCCACTCTTTGGGTGAGAATGGTGTTGCCCCTTTCCTAGAAAAAACCCATCGGAATTAGATAAAAAAAACTCTTTCTCTGTCAAAATAGAAATAAAAAGAATTTGAAGTTACATAAAAATATACTTCATAATTGGTGGAATTCAAATATACTTTTGTAATAATAATGATAAATATATACCTCTTATAACTCTCAGAGCTGATGTTTTAAAGTCTCTCACATCATCATTTGTATATCGGACTAATCCATTGCTGGTGCCTGACAAAAAAAAGTTTTCAAACTTTTAAAATATTGTAAATTAATGACATTTAAGTAAATAATTTATAATTTGCCAAGCAGAGACGAATGAAGATAAATGTTTATAAATCCTTTATATTAACTTGAAGCATCTGGTTGCTTGATGCCTTGCTTGCTGAAAAAATTTTGGATCAATTTTTAACCCACTTCCTCATAAGCTAGCGAGCTGAAATTTTGCAGGCAGACTCGAGCCGATGATAAAAATGATGAATAAAAATTTCAGATAGATCAAATGTACTGTAATTAAATTAATGAATTTTTAGATTATCTCTATTTATTTATATGTCCCATGTTAATTTTTGTGCAAGAGTGTCGCAGTGCATATTATATTGAACAACCTTTTTTATAATTTCCTGTTGCGCTGTGCGGTGCGTATTATATGGACGATACTTTTGTAAAATATATTTCCGATCTGTAAATGTAAATTCTATTAATTGCTAATCTGCTTCGCAATGCGCACCATGTTAAACATGTTTTTATATCCCTTTTCCCATGATCAAATTGAGCTGAAATTTAGCATGCAGACTGTAAAAATTTTCTTTACTATAAATCCTTTATATATTTGAGACAACTAAAAAAATTATTTTTGGATTAACATTCAATGCTTATTATAATGGACATTCTTTTATTTATGTCTCGTTTATAAAAGATTTTTTTTTTTTTTACGAGCTTTTTTTATTTTAGAATAAAGCATTGGTATACAAATGGACGTGTATCAGCGTAGGATATACTCTAATTTCCAAACCAAAAATACCTGACAATTCATATATTGTATATATTGCATGGATCACCCATTAACATTTATTCCAAGATTATAAAGTATGCTTCTCTCTTGAACTTGTATAGTTATTCACAAATTGAAAATAAAAATACAAACGTCTAGAAATAATTTCATATACCTGCTGGTATCAAACAAAATGGAATCTTAGGTTGTATAAACTGGGCATCCTTATTATTGATATCAATATTGTCTGTCCCCTGAAGCTGAAGAAAGTAACCTTGGATAACTTCTTGGTACAAGCCATCGCCACCAACACAAATAATTCTGAAATGAAACAATTTAAAAACAAATATAAGTTCAAAAATTAAAAAGCAAGATTCTTTTCTTTGAGCATATCACAGATTTAACATATTTTAATATTTTATTTTGTTTGTTGATTCATGAAATAGAGACTACAATTCCAAAACCAACATTTAATGTCAATGAAACCAATGCAGTTTCTCATATCCAGCGTGCACCACAAGCAACAGTAACACATAGGGAAGACCATCAAAATGACCTTTTTACATATGGCAACATAACATTACACCGATATGCATCATCCTGTACTGTCCCATTGTTGAAATGCAAAAGGAGACAATTTTTATCATGCCACACAAGAATTGTTCTCAGGCGGATCTTCAGAGAAGAACATAGGCAGCGTGAGGCGTGATTTGCATGATCGTGTAAGATTACATTACTTACATAGACAGCGTGATTTGCATGACAGTGTAAGATTACATTACTTACATAGACAGCGTAATTTGCATGACCGTGTAAGATTACATTACTTACATAGACAGTGTGATTTGCATGACCGTGTAAGATTACATTACTTAATTAAGCTCTGGCTTATTTACTTTCAGATAAAATGATTCTGACACATTTTTAAAAATACATTTGCACCCTTTACGAACCGTAGCATTAGAATTAAAAGAAGAGCTTAAGAACAGCTACATATGTATTCACTCCGTGGAGTGACTCAACTCTGACAACTGCCTAACACATCTTCTTTCACAACTCTGTGAAGGTATAGCTCCAAGAGTGATCTGTGCATCGTTGGAAAACATATATATGTGTACAAGTTAGGGCAGTTTCAGTAATGTTACTTTTGACTCTTACTGATTACTGTATAATGATATTAAGAAGTGAATCATGAAAAATCATGAAAATGAATATAGATTTCATTTTTTTCTTATCATCCACCAAGTAGATCTATTCGATAACTCCCCACCCCACCCTCAAATGTAGTTTTAATAATTTTGCCTTTAAAATCTACTAACTTTTGCTAATTGCATATAAATGATGAAACCATTTAATTTTTAGTTTTCGCTTAATCACTTAAACTTAAGCTTTTCATAAATAAGTTCTTAAAATATTATATTTTTTAAAATCGTCTCCAAACACACTAGATTCACTGTTTGTTATTCTCACTATAATTTCAAAAGGTTAAGGTAATAACCATTATTATTTTTTTAAGATAACCTATAATGAGATAGACACTCACCCATGATAGCTGGAGAAATCTGTGTCTTTTCCAATTTCCAAGCCGTGCTTAGATTTCGCAGTAACTAATAATCAAATTTATGGACAATTATTTAAACAAGCATTTTTAAACAGATTAGTTATAAGACATATTAATATGACCTTTTACTTTTATTATAACAAAAATTGATGGTAGGTTAAGCTACTGAAGTGAATACTGTCGAAAAGATATATATTCCGTTTTATTCATGAAGTAAATTTGAAAAAAAGTTCATTTTTAAATCTGATCACTGACATTGTGAAGTTAAAAGCCTTGGGACCCAGAAAAAATTAAACGTATACCTTAAGCGTCCCAAACATGTCTCCTTAGATAATGAATTTTAAAATGTGGTTAACTATTCTTATCTTATCTTATATGTTAAAGACGCTCCTTCTGAACAGAAGATTATTGTGTCCTACATTTATCGATGGTTTGTGTTTAGTCCTGTATTCTTATTAGAGTTTTAAATGATGATAAAGTGTTGACTTTCCTGGTTTCTTCAGGCAACCCATGCCACGCCCAAATACCGGACTAGAAGAAAGAAAACTTGTATGTGTTTGTTCTTGCATATGGAATAAGAAAGGTGTTTTTATCTTTATGTCTATTTGAGGGTTGTATTAAGTTATCTTTGTGTTGAATTTCTAAATTAGAATTAATTGCTGTATGTATAATTACTAATTTACTATTGGTTCTTCTATCCTCTAGTGTTTCAAGGTTTAATGATTTAACTAATGGTGTTACTCTTGTCAGCTTTGAATATTCTCCAGTAATGAATCTGGCAGCTCTATTTTTAATTTGTTTTAGTTTATTAATATTTTCTTTGGTGGATGGGTCCCATACAGAATATGCATATTCTAGTATAGATCTCACCTGGGTTAGGTAGTATTTTGGTTTTATATCTTTATTACATTTGTAAAAGTTTCTTTTTTTATATAAAACCTAAGGTTTTGTTTGATTTTTTAATAACTTCATTGACATGTGGATTCCAAGATAGTTTCTCATTTATTATGACTCCTAAGTATTTTGTATCATTGGTTTTTGGTTAGTTCTTTACCATAAATGAAATATTTTGAATTTATTTGTTTCTTTTTCCCTGTTACTCTTAGCAGTTGACATTTTTCTGGGTGGAAGGACATACTCCAGTTAGTTTCCCATTTTATCAATTCATCTAAATCTTTTTGTAAAATTTTGCTATCTTGTTCTGACTTAATTGTTCTATAGATTATACAATCATCAACAAATAACCTAACTTTTGTTCCTGTTGAGATATTGTTGGGTAAATCATTTATATAAATTAAAATAGTAAGGGACCTAGGACAGTTCCTTGTGGAACTCCTTAGTTAACCTTTACTGGTGCAGATTTAGAACCATTAATTATTACAGTTTGCTCCCTACCCAAAAGGAAGTCTTGGATCCAGTGATGTTAGGGACCTCCGATTCCAAAATATTTAAGTTTATTAAGTAAACAAAGGTGGCGAACTTTGTCAAATGCTCTTGAGAAGTCTAGTAATATTGTATCTATTTGATCATTATTGTCTAAGCCTTTTGATAGTTCATCTATTAGACTTATAAATTGTGTTTCACATGATCTTTTATTCTAAAGCCATGTTGATGTGGGCATAGGGCATTATTTTTGTCAAGCTGTTGAGTAAACATTGAAATTGCCTACCTTTTATAATTAACATTGATTGATTCTACATTATATAGTTGACCACACTCAATTCTTTCAGAGGTGTAAACTACAGAGGCAACCTTACATTTACTTACCAACAACAGTTGTCTCTATGCCAGCCAGCTGGAAAATGGGAGCTACTTTCTTATGATAGATGTTAACACCTTGACCATTTCCTCCAATAGGATTTATAACAACAAACAATTTCTTAGGCCTGCCAGGCACTGTGGGCGGTAATTAATTAAAAAAGTTTCGTGAACAAATCACTTAATACAAGTTTGAAAATTATTAAAATAACATATCTATAACAATGGCTACCAAAATGTTTTCTTAGCTGAACAGTCATACATGATTGAACATGATAAATTAGCGTACTATTACCCATAATTTGAATTGTTTTTTAATTTTTTATTGTAGAAAAATTCTAAACGGTCATAGTCATAGGCGAAGGATAATGTTAGCAATTGAAATTTATAAAAAAAATTGTGTCAACGATTTGAAAATTTGTGACCACAATTTCAGTTTGTTCATATAAGAAGTTTACAGTGGCGTAGCTAGTGGAAGGGGAGGGGGTCGAAATTCAAAAATCCCCCCCCCCGGGTCCCCACTTGAAGTTCCGTTCCGAAAAAAAAATACATTAACTTTACGACATCAACATGTATGCTGGACCC
This sequence comes from Radix auricularia, assembly GCA_002072015.1. Classification (NCBI taxonomy): domain Eukaryota; kingdom Metazoa; phylum Mollusca; class Gastropoda; family Lymnaeidae; genus Radix; species Radix auricularia. The sequence goes on along the minus strand of MUZC01004129.1, from coordinate 883,617 downwards.
ACCCCCGGACCACAAATCCTTAACGACGCCACTGGAAGCTTTAATTCTATTTGTTTATTTCCAGAGAATGGCATTTCAGGAGTCAAAATTAATTTTTTATAGTCTAAATAAAGTATTTGAATTCCTCAGGCGTCAATGGTATTTGTCGTTTAATTAACCCAAATACAATTTTACCACAAAGGATTTCGTGGCTTTTTACACATTACATCTTATTCGCCTAAACATTTGAAACATTATTTAGCAAAGTTCAGTAGCGTAGCTAGGAATTTGTAGGGGTTTGGGGGCCCGGGGGACATTTAAAAGGTCACAAATTGCTTTGAATGGTATTTTAAATAAAGATGATTATTTGATAACGTTGATCGACATAATGATTATTGCACTGGAAACTCCTCTTTTTTTAGTATCCAGAATTGTACCCTTGACTCTACATGGTTTTGGTGACGTTGTAACAGCATTATTGTTAAAAATGTACATGTAATACTTAGGTCTTAGGTGATGCAATATAATTAAAAGGCTTCCTTAAACTTAAGTAAAATGAAAATGTATATTAATAATTAAAAATATTAGTCGCAAATATAAAGTAATTAGAAAATCTAGCTGTATTTTTTTTTTTAATACTAAAAAAAAAATGAGAAAAAAATGAGACCATGCACGTAGTGGATAAAAATACTTGTTGATTAATAAGCTTAACTCACCTAGATCACACCGTTTCCTTATGGCATGTATCCAAAGATCAGCTCTAGAATCTTTACAGGAAATTTCAACATTTTTAAGACGCAGTGTTTTATTCTTTTGTTGCTCAATGTAGTGAATAATAAATTTGCTTTCTGTGACCTCTGATGCCATTAAAACGTCACACCATTCAAGAGAGACACCTGTACATTAAAAGACACACATTATAAGTTTATAAATCTTCCCTGGAGTTAAAGCTAAAAACTCTTAAAAAGCAAAACATTTGTGTATTAAAAAAAAAACGTTACTAATATCGTGTTTTTCAGGTTTTTCAAAATGTGCGTGTATATATCTTACTGAACAATACACTAATTTATTTTTCTTAGAATTTTAATGTATAGTTTTGGCTTGTGCCTGGCTATTCTTTAATATCTCCAACATTATGCATGCGATAAAGCGTTTTAAAATTTGTATCTTTAAAATATTTTGAGATGTCACAAACACTCCTGACATTGATAATTTGTCATGAAATATTCTACTTTACAAGGGATGCCCATTTTAGCATCTACTCTTAATATTCTACTTTACAAGGGATGCCCATTTTAGCATCTACTCTTAATATTCTACTTTAAAAGGGATGCCCATTTTAGCATCTACTCTTAATATTCTACTTTACAAGGGATGCCCATTTTAGCATCTACTCTTAATATTCTACTTTAAAAGGGATTCCCATTTTAGCATCTACTCTTAATATTCTACTTTACAAGGGATGCCCATTTTAGCATCTACTCTTAATATTCTACTTTACAAGGGATGCCCATTTTAGCATCTACTCTTATTATTCTACTTTACAAGGGATGCCCATTTTAGCATCTACTCTTAATATTCTACTTTACAAGGGATTCCCATTTTAGCATCTACTCTTAATATTCTACTTTACAAGGGATGGCCATTTTAGCATCTACTCTTAATATTCTACTTTACAATGGATGGCCATTTTAGCATCTACTCTTAATATTCTACTTTACAAGGGATGCCCATTTTAGCATCTACTCTTAATATTCTACTTTACAATGGATGGCCATTTTAGCATCTACTCTTAATGTTCTACTTTACAAGGGATGCCCATGTTAGCATCTACTCTTTAACCCATGTGACAGTGAAAAAGAACACGGTCTCGGCCCAGGGGCATCAATAGGGTTGGTGTCACCCGGGGCAGTAGCCCATGGTGTCACCCGGGGCAGTAGCCCATGGTGTCACCCGGGGCAGTAGCTCATGGTGTCACCCGGGGCAGTAGCTCATGATGTCACCCGGGGCAGTAGCTCATGGTGTCATCCGGGGCAGTAGCTCATGGTGTCACCCGGGGCAGTAGCTCATGGCATCACCCCCTGTGATGATGATCTAGATTCTAGGTGTTTGAACAGTCGTCTGTATCTTTCACCTATTCGGCAAAAGTTACGCATTGCTACCGATGAGGGCATCTGAATTTTGTATTTGTCAGAAGTTTAATATATTTTAAAACTTAAGCATGTTGGTTTGAGTACGATGCTTTAAATGGATAGGGTTGGGTTGTGATCTGTTTGGCTAGAGTGACTATATTGTGCTTATATATTTTTTAAAAAAACTTAAATGCCTACTTTCCAAAGCATGTAATGAGTAGTAATTCTGCGCTAAAGATAAATTAACGTACGAGATGGTGGCTAATAGACCAAAAGAGTCGTCCATAAATGACGGCACGCACCAAGAGGGGGGATCTCAATTTTGTGACAATGTGTGACAACGAGGTGTGTGTTTAAGAACTGTGACATAACATCAAAACGCGCAAATTTAATTGAAAGTTCCACTGAAATGTCTGATTGCTTACAATTTATTCAATTACATAAAATGCATTCACTCGTGTTACGATATTAGTGTGAAGGCATACACTAAATACATACTTAAATTACAAAAAAGTGATTTGAAACATGCTCATTTTTCCACGTTTTTATTAACTAGCTTTCGTTCCTTTTTTTGTTGTCTGTCCGCAAAATTTCAAATTTTCCAATGTAAAATTTAACCCCTTCTGATGGTCCTAGAGATCTCAAAATTTTACCACAGATAGATCTTGGATAATGCATTGGTTGCTTCAAAATCCCATTCTAATTTCGAGATACAAGACAAAGATAGGTGTTTGGTATAAATGTTAACGATTTATAATTTAAAAGGCAAACGAGAGATCTATTAGTGAGAGAATGAGTGAACTACACATGTAAAACATCATATGCGCTGCCCCGCGATTTTAGGCATATTAAATCAAAGTACTGTATGATACTTGAACTTATAAGTTTTAATTTATTTTCTTATTTTCAGTCCACTCATAAAAACATGGTTTTTAAAAATCATTTTAAAAAACTTTTATATACTGCTATCCTGGGGATGGGGGGGGGGCGAGGGCAGAGCTTTGTGAAGTCATATTGGAGGTGGGGATCTAACATTTTGTGACGACTTGTGATGAGGGGGGAGGGCAAAAATTGGCCAAAATGGTGTGACGTCATTTAAGAACGGCACCAAGCACAAGGTTAATTAAGTAAAGTATACTTTCCCCATCACCAACTCGAACAGGGCACTACTCATCAGTTTCTGGAATATGGTTCTAGTCATTAATTAATAAATCGTGTAGTGTAGCACTCTTTCTTACAAGAAATAATAAGAAAGTGGGATTAATAATTTTTGTTTTGTTTTGATTGAGCGAACAGTTATAAAGAATATAGTCTATACAACAAATGTACGGCAACACTATCTTTCAAATGTCACGTGTGGTCTTTAAAAAACAAACAAACTAGAGCAGGACCGGCTAGGTCAATTAGTCTCAACATTAGCGGGGACCTATCACAAGAATCTTTATAGGCCAATTAGTCTCAACATTAGCGGGGACCTAACTCACGAATCTTTATAGGTCAATTAGTCTCAACATTAGCGGGGACCTATCACAAGAATCTTTATAGGCCAATTAGTCTCAACATTAGCGGGGACCTATCACAAGAATCTTTATAGTTCAATTAGTCTGAACATTAGCGGGGACCTATCACACGAATCTTTATAGGCCAATTAGTCTCAACATTAGCGGGGACCTATCACACGAATCTTTATAGGCCAATTAGTCTCAACATTAGCGGGGAATTTCAGGGGGCGCCGCAAAATTTTACTAATAACCTATCATTCCGCAAATACTAATTATTAGCTTACTAATTTAGTAAATTGTCCAAATCATCAAACAAGTCAAACAGAATCAACAATATAATCAGATATGTTTTCAAAATGGTAACCCACATTTATTTCAATCGTGTATTTTTTATCTAAGCAAGAAACTTTGTTAATACAAATTTATATAGAGCCCTGAGGCCCTGAGCTCCAGTTAAATTCCTATCTACGTAATTTCATTGAAGCAAGTGATTTATCGTTGATTCAAAGTCAACTTTCTCATCTAGATCACGTTCATTTGAAATTAATAACAATCCAGACAGACATTCGTTTGTCATTGTTGAGCGCAAATAATTTTTGATGATTTTCAATGATTGCTAACAGGAACATTCAAGTAAATTTAATATGTTTTTCAGTCAAGAATGGCAAACCTCTTTAAGTTCTAGTTCACTAGATAGTGATGGGCGTATTGATGCATACAAATCTTTGAAAGTATAATATTCAACGATTGCTTCTTCAAGGTTGATGTCATGTTTGTTAATTTTCGCACAAACATAAAAGATTCTATATTTTTTCGACGTTTGTAATGGATCATTACAATAGAAATAATTAACTGTGCCCCGAAAGTCATTAAATCGATTATCTATTTCTGTTACAAGTACATCCAAGATAGTGAATTACGTTTCAGATTTAAGGCTTATAGTTTGATCATCAGCCCTTTCATCTCTGCTAAGTTCACCTGCCATACTTTTTTTTGTTGTTGCAATTCGCTTTTCTTTAAATTTTGTTTTTAAAATCTAGTTTTGGAACGATTTTCGTTAATAAATGATTTGACATTACTTTCAGTTTGAGAATTTCAAAAGCGTTATCGCTTCTCATTTGAACAAACTTATTTCTTCCAACATCGATCACTTATTTTACAAATGCAATGTCAATGCTCTTGCACTGCAAGTAATTTTATAACACGAAGATATTATCCAATAACTTTTGTACAAATAGCATCATAAAAGACGAAAGAATATTTTGTTATTAAAACAGGTAGTCCTATAGCCTCTGCTCTAACACTTCCTTTATATTCTGTTGATTCCACTGAATTTATATCTTCTAGAGTGGCTAGAACAGCCGAAAATGATCTTAAAACTGCATCAACTTTATGCTTACGGCTTGCCCATCTTGTATCAGAAAGTCATTTCAGAGCATCTACTGTTTATTCTTATTGAGATTTATGATGTTCTTAAAGAGTATGTAGACGTGGTAAGCTTTACGTAAAGAATTCATACAACATTTCGGCTGTGCAGAAAAACAACTGCACATCACTGTTTACAGACATTGCTTCCATAGTAACCAAATTCAAAACATGGGCTCAACAATCCACATAGATGGCATTGGGTGAACGTTTCTTTATTTGAGGTTGAAGGCCACTTCCAGACATCACAGATGTGCCATCGTATGCCTGTCCTCGACAGAGTGTGATATCAATGTTTCCCTTTTGTAATTTGTAGTTCCGTTAAAATCTTCTTAGCAAATGCGGCAACATTGCTGTTTTCCAAAGTATAAAAGCATGGCCGGATTAAGCCATCTTGTTGCCCTAGGCACAAAACCACATGGGTGCCCTCTTCGGTCTCTGGCCCCGACCCTCCAATGACCGCTGGTATGTTCAATCCTACATGTGGAAGAAAATCAGCAGCCCCGAGCCTGCGCTCTTCATGTGTATGTTCAATATTATGCACACACAGATTTAGGCCTACATCTGGCAATTTTTTAGAGTACATCATCAGCATTAATTGTGCACAAGTCTGCCTCAATCATCAGCAGAGACAAGGAACCATTTCTTGTTTCATCTACTTTGATTTTATATACGGCATAACCATTAATATTATATTCGCAAGGCGATTTTTACATTTGGAAAATCACACTTGATGTTGTCTCTATCACTTTGTATAATTCAGCTTGACTTGACGCGTTGCATTAAGATTTTGATGTCAGAAACTTGTTACGAATATATGAGTAGAACTTTCTTAGTTCAGTATGTAAATTATTGTACAGATCTTCAGGATAAGAATTTATTAGTCCTTGAAAACACTGAGATGTTTATGGTACATCGACTAAACAAGAAAATGAAACTGCTGTATCATTATATACCCATCCTCGTCTACACATCTTTGCCTCTAGTTTGTCAAGAATGGCATAAAAAGCAGATTTATGAAATTTTTCTTTGACATTCAGAGATATCTCAGGGGTAACGCCATCAATAGACACTTTTTTTTACGATTACAGGTCAAAGGTGACCTGGTGTTATTTCTTTTGCAGCTTCTTCAAATCTTTCGAATTCATTCCTAGATTTAGGCAAGTGATCTGGTAGTGAAGAATACAAATCAACACACTTTTTCAAGTTCACGTGCTCATTTTGTAGAGCTTGACTGATCCTGTGAAAATTTTGTAACGTTTCTTCCCAAAAGACAAGCATGAGAGAAAATTATAATTCTTGCATCGTCTTTGCAATGTGTTCTGCTTCTCTTCCGGTGTCGCCCTTCTATGACTGGTCTTCTTTTAAACATGTAAACATTATAACGCTTTTATAATCAGAGGATGAGATTTAAGAATAATGTGCGACTCGATTTTACATTTGCAATTGGCTAATGTCATGTCGATTACGCATGGCTACTGAGACAATATACACATTTTTCGTGAGGACTTGTGGTGCCCCCAAACCCTTGGTGCTATGGGTACGTGCCTTGTTTGCCTAATGGTTAATCCAGGCCTGCATAAAAGCCTATAAATCTTTCCACAACAATTTCAGATATTAAAACTGAACATAAAGAAACTGACATCTGATCAATTTTAGATATATCAACGGTGTAATCAATAACAAAAGAAAAGAATTGTGCAGAATTAACTTCTTTATCAATATCGCCGATAATTCAGGTGCAAATGATTGAATTAAATCAATTTGCACATCATAATGTAAATAAAGTTCATTTTTCTTTTCAAACTTAAGATGACTGTCTAAGGTGGAATCATATTAATTTAGCTAATAAAGATAACATTCACGAAAATTTCAAGTATTTCTACAACTACCATCACTAAAGCAAGGATTTTCTCTGTGTCCTCTGAATGGCAAACTTTGTTTTACTTAGAACAACGTCACGTCTATCATTCATTTCAATACTTCTCTATTCTTTTCCCCTTGACGACGCTCCTGACTGATCAAACCATATATTACTGTTTTGAAATACGATATTTAGTAAGCAAATACTGTCGTTAACTGTTGATTAGAAGTTTCGTATTTAGCAATCTTTTTTTCTGCTCTAGTGACACCTTTTTAGTGTTCACTGAGGGCGTCTTAAGGGGGGGCGCCATTTTATACCCAACAGGAGCGCGGGGGGGGGCAAGCCGCCCCCTGCCCTATAGCTAAATCCGCCACTGGTAAGATCCCATTATTAACTGGAAACTAAATAATGTTATTATTTAAAGGTTGTATCGTCTATCTTCACGGACTACAGGAGATCACGGTTCGTTTTCAAACAGAAGAAGTAAACAAAATAAGCCTGATATTGTAGATATACTTACCATATTGTGTGCCCTTTACACTGTGCTCATCTTTTAGAGTTATATTTTGGGACTTTAATGTTAAATGCATCTCCTTTTTAAAAGCCACCACAACTCCGGACATTTCTTCTCCTTCTGCCATGTTGAAATTTAACAAATTCACTAATCTTTGACCTAAGAAAAATAATTAGTATTATCGAGTACTGAAAACTTCAGATCATTTCGTATAAAAAAAAAAATACTACATAGAAAATTTTCCTTGCAAAAGCAAAACAATAATCAATAAAATGTGTGTTAATAAAATTCCTGTTTAAGAACTCACTTTACTTTAGCAAATCATGTTTCTTAAAATTTAAAAGGGTGACCTGTCAAAACGGCCCCGGTCAAATTGGCCCCTGTCAAATCGGCCCGGATAAATCGGCACCTGTCAAAACGGCCCGGACAAATCGGTCCCTGACAAAACGGCCCCGGCCAAAACGGCCCCAGACAAATTGTTCACTTTTTTTACCGTTTTGTCCGGGGCCGTTTTGTCTGTGAACCTTTAAAAGACAATCTGACTAGTACTAATGTGTCATATCGACCCAGATCGACCAGGCATCGGGGCAGTTGCCATAGGCGCATCAATAATCAATTTATTCTGTATAATAATTTAGTATTTTCCCTATTTCTCAATGGCGCCATAAATGATTAAGCCATGAGCGCGGAAAACCCAGTTACGCTTGTGTATCAACCACTTCGACTTGCTTGCAACCTGTCCATGCACATGGAAAACTAATAAATGTAATTTGAAGAACAAAAAAATAATAAAAGAGAAAGACACCGCAGGGACTACAAATTGACAAAGGGTGCCGTAATTAGAAAAAAGGGTACATTGTCACATCACATCAAAGTACATATTTTTGCTCTGTCATACATAGTAGGCAATTGTTTAATTATTTTTTTTAGTATAGTTGTGTTGGTTTGAACATAATTTTTCGGCCGTATATGTCAGTTGAACATTGAAATCATTTACTTAAAATAATCATCACATTCAAAAAGAGGAATGTTAGTAGGCTATTGCTATCGCTTGAAGTTGTTTAATTATATTTCTGATACTGATACTGAGTGCCTACTTATATTCTGAAAGTAGCATTCAATCCTAAATATACTACAGTAGAATGGCGTCAGCAGACCTGAACATAGGTATAAGGCTATTGTATCCTAACCTTCTTCATGCTTTACATGTATTCTGACGTATTTATTGGAGTTTTAACTATTGATAATGTGTTGGTTCAGATAAACCATTCCACTCCGAATTCCAAGCGTAGGAAGTAATAAACTTATGCATAGAAGGTGCGTCTAAAATAGATACGAAAGTGTATGTTTGTTCTAGTTCTTCCTTATGGAATAAGAAACGTCTTTTTATCCATAGAAATATAACTATAGTTATAGCCTATAGTTATAGCCTATAGTTATAGCCTATAGTTATAGCCTATAGTTATAGCCTATAGTTATAGCCTATAGTTATAGTCTATAGTTATAGCCTATAGTTATAGCCTATAGTTATAGCCTATAGTTATAGCCTATAGTTATAGCCTATAGTTATAGCCTATAGCCTGTGTCTTACTGATTACTGAGTATTATATTAGTATTAGATTACATGTATCTTTGTGTAATTGTTTCAAGTATTATTGCTGCTACTATGCTCTTTGTTGTTCTATCCTTTAGTAACTCTAGACACTCTAGTGCAGTGCTACTCAAAATGTTGGTCCGCGGACTGGTGCCAGTCCGTGGGCCATCCGCCGAATTTATCAAGAGAGTAAAAAAAAATTATAATTACATTTCTCCATTTGCAACCATTAAACTTACTCGCCATATAGAATATGTCTAATTTTCGGAAATAAACACATAAAAAGAAACAGATAACATAAAATAAATTACATTGCACTACTTCGTCAAGTCAGGACATGTAAATTTGTACAATAGTGCACTGGTTTCTGGAGCAATGGAAAAAAATTCATGCCTGACCACCATACTAAAAAGTTTGAGAAGCACTGATCTAGTGTTTTAAGTGTAATGTGTTACTAATATTTTTGTTAAATCATTGCTACTCTTGTCTCTCATGAATTTTGAATGTACTCCAGTAATTAATCTGGCAGCTCTTTTTTGAATTTATTCTAGTTTACATTTATACGTTTTCTTTGGTGGAGGGTGCCCATAAAAAAAAAGCATACTCTAGTATAGGACTCACCAAAGTAAGGTAGCATTTAAGTATTATGATATATCCTTATTAGGGGCAGTCCATAAATGACTTTTTAAATATAATTAATTTTTTAACCTAAAATTTGTTGTCTTAACTTAGACAATTGATGAATAGTATTTTAATATTACAGAAATGTTACCAAAAATTTCATTCTTAGTATTGTTAGTGAGTCATCACAAACAAATGCCTTTCTCACTTCTTCCCACATTCTTCTATATTGAAAAGTCAATCAAAACTATTTTATCATAATTGGAAAGGTAAAAGGAATTTTTTTTAAAAATTAAAAAAATTCACATGCTTCCCAGTTTACCAGTCCCCTTCCATAAAAAATAAAAATATTCCTTATTAAAAATGGAAATTGAGTTATCATATTACTATTGTTTTTGCACTAAAGAAATAATTTAAAATTTCTTACATTTAATTTTGTTTAATTTTAAAGAAAAAAGCAACATGCTTTTAATTGCTTTTTATAAGATATAAAAAAAAAATCCAACATCTGTAAGGTAAAAACAAAATACATTTTCATAAATAGAATAATCTTACAAGAGTCACACACAAAGTAATTATAAGTATGAGAATGAGTATCAATAATATTCTTGTAGGCTGAAAAGCTTGTAGGTGACCACAATAAAAACTTTAACAATTGTTACTACAATGATTCACTGTAATCGATTAATTTAAATGTCGTTCATTCCTTTGAAAAATTACTGATTAATTAATCAATAATTTTTACTAAAGCTAAAAATAAAGATTTGTGACATCATTAAATTGGAATAATAAGAAAAATATAATATTGTTACGACTAGGAGATATATTTAAATATAAGTAGTTCAATATAATGTCAATGAATTTCAATTGTGTTATTGTTAATTAAGTAAAAACAATGTTTAATTTTTTTATAGTATTTTCCTTATAAAAAAGCTTATTTTAAAGTTCACACTTTAAAAATCTTTTTTTTTTAAATAGCGAAGTTTGTATGTAAAAAAACGACAAACTATTATTAATTATGAATAATTAACTATTTATTAATAATTCGAAAAAAATCTTAAAACATTATCTTTAATTTGAATCGCTATTTTATTGATTAAAATAATTTCAATCGATAAAATGTTTAATGATTAATTGAAAAATTAATCCTTAATTTCCGCAGCCCTAAAAAATTTATACTGATTTGTTTATATTTTTATAGTTAAATATTTAGTTAAACTAAAACGTGTAACATGTTAATAACAAATCCTGATTTTTTAAAAAATTATATTTGTAAAATATAATAATTGTAATTGTAATAAGTTTTAAAATATAAATTTTTTACAACTCAATGGACCTTTATGTAACATGCCTAGAAATAACACTTGAGAAATGACACTTAGCAATATTTTCCATTGTTAATATGCACTTTTTTTTACCATTGTATGCGTAACTTTGATTTCATTTTTTTTGTGTGTGTACTTTTAGAAACCAAAATTTAGTTCAGAATATTGTAATTTTAAATGTCTTTAAGACAGGGAAAATAACTCAATAAAATAAAAAATGCCAATAGCCTGTTTTTTGTTACTTCCCTTGAAATTTTCAGTTTAAAGACATCATACATCTTTATTTTTAGCTTCAATCAAAAATTATTGATTAATTAATTGGTAATTTTTCAAAAGTTAATGATTAAATTTAAAATAATCAATAACAGCCCTAATAAATATTAATATATGAGTATATAGTTATACTACGACTATACTGTTTATAGTTATCTAAGTATATCATAATATCGGAATCGGAGCTAATCAAACTCATACTCATACTAGTCATACTATTAATATTATTAACTCATACTCATATTCATATACTGTGTTATACAAGTTCAAATAAAAGTTGCATTTTTAAAATAAGTATGCCATAATGACAATAATGTAAATTATGTTATTAAAATTAATTATTAATTATTAATAGACTATCAGTACAAGCCCTCCAATACTTAATTCAATCTATACTAAATGAAAATGATATGTCATCATGTGATGTCACTTTTGTTGTTATTGTTGTTCAAATTCAAAAGTATAGTATATTATTATAGTCTATAGTATAGTATATTAATTAAGAAAATTATAACACTATTCGTCTATATTGTAAATTTAAATTGTTAATTTTTATTAATTTAATTATAAATTAATTAGGATTCGTAAAAAGTGGGCAAAATTCTAAGTATAACTTTTATCGAGAAGTCTACAGATGTGGCTGTGGTACATACCTACAAACACTGAAATCACTGATACTACTTTTCTTAAATAATATTTTTTCACTCAGTTGTTAACTAACACCATTGGCATTGGCTACTGTTGATCGGTGGATGTTCTACATTATTAATAGTTCATTTGTTATAACTTTATAACTTATATTGAATTGAATTGAACTTGAACATTGGTGGTTTAAAGTAAAGAATATTTAAGACAAATAAACCAGTTTTTTTAACTACGGTTACTACGTCACGTCCAACTGTATCAATAACTAACCAACATTTTAAAAGTGAAAGTATTTGACAAGTGTAAATGTGTAAATATATCCAAATGCCTAAAGAATATGTAAATGAAATTTCATGATGCTGAGGCCAAAGTTATACATGTTTGGAAGTTACGGTTCGTGACTATAGTTAGCTCAAATTTAAGAAAATCGCAGAGTTACAGTTTGTGACCCAATTTTTTTTTTTTTTTTTTTTTTTTAAATATGGAAGACTGTCAGGCTAAGTACCACGACTGAACGGTTGAATTGTATTAAAATAAAACAACCCTTAAAAACAAAGCTTTTGACTGTAAAGTAAATTAGGGCTTTTATAGAATGATTGAAATTTTGTTGCAAACTTTTTTAAAAAATTACCGAATAATTAATCGATAATTTTGATTAAAGCTATAAATTAAGTAAAAACCATGTTTAACTTTTTATATCACTTTCCTTATGAAAACAACTTATTTTGAAGTTTTCATTTTAAAAATCTTTTTTTAATAGAGAAGTTTGTACGTAAAAAAAGCAACCTATTGTTAATTATTAGTAATTAATTATTTATAAATAAATCGAGAAATTTGTTAAATCATTTTCTGTAATTTTAATCGCTATTTTATCGATTAAAATAATTTTAATCTATAAAAAAATCTTTTACTGATTAATCGAGAAATTAATTTCCGCAGCACAACTATAAATCCTTCATATATGAGACAGAACTAAATATGTGACATTCTCTTTGGAGGGTTGAGTCCTTTCAGACTCTTATAACCCGGCCTACAATACCAACGGCGAGCCTCAACATAAGGGCGTCGCCATGGAGATATTCTTCCGCAGTGCAATGGCTGCCTGACCTCACCGCGTCCCAAATTGCCGCAGAACAATCGGTCAGCAGGTGTGCCACTGTCTCCTCGGCCATACCACATAAACGGCAGCCGGGTTCCCTGTTTTTGTCTAACCTGTGAAAGTAGCTGTTTGTTGGACAGTGTCCAGTCCTCATCTGAGTGATGAGGGACTGGCAGCTACGAGGCAGTTTCCACCAGGGATCTCGCTTGCGTGGTCGCGGCATTTTATCGTAAAGCGTTCGTGCCGTGTCACCATTTTCCCATCCTTTTAGCCATTTTCCCATGAAATGGTCTTTTAGCCACAATTTTACCCCCAGCTGGGTCATTGGGCGTTCGATTTGGGGCTGGGCAGCACCCTGTTGTGCCAGCAAGTTTGCCTTTTCTTGCTGTGGTATCTTTGCGTGGCCTATAATGTACTGCAGGACAACCATGCCCCCGCGAGATCTAATATAGTTAACGATCTCTAGTACAGCATCGACAGTTTTCGTCTCCATAGAGCTCCGACTCAAGAGTTCCAAGGAGGATCTCGAGTCGGTGAAGACTACGACTGTTGGAAAACTCTTTCGTCTACATAGGCGTAGGCGCACTTCTTTCACACCCTTGTGGATTGCCTCTAGTTCAGCGTCCCCGCTTGAAGCTAGTCTTCCACATGGTCCAGACAGTTCTGTTACTGCTGGACCTCCAGCAGGGTATTCAATTAGTGCACCGTACCCACTTCGTCCATCTGTGAAGCATGAGCCGTCTGCATAGACTCTTACTACGCCTGTACCGTAGGCTTCAATAGTCCTTAGTGCTTCTTCGTGCTGAAGCTCAACTGGACTATTTTTCCCCACCGCGGCATTTGCCAGTGACAAACGTAGATCGGGCGGAGAGTAGCTTTCGTGAGGTCCCCTCGCCGGGATCATGGATATTTTTTCCCTGCTTTTGGGTAATTTAACTGAAACCTCGAGCTCGTTGACCACATCCATAAAGGAGGGTCGTTTCAGTCGTGTGCGTTTTACCCATCTGTTTTGCATCTGAAAACAGGGTTCGTTACGATCCATTCTACGGTATCTTTCCACCGTAGTTAGTATTGCTTTCTCTCGCCGTACTTTGAGCGGTTCCACATTTGCCAAGATTTCTACCGCGGCGTTGGGTGTAGTACGTAACGCCCCACAAACCAGTCTTAGAGCTTGGTTTTGGACTCTATCCAGGTCCTCGAGCGCTGTTCTGCTCGCAAAGGCCTGGATGGGGAGGCTGTAGTCAATGGCTCCTCTCACTTTGCTGAGGTAGAGAGCTCTCAGCGTTCTTGCATCGGCACCCCAATTAGTGCTTGCTAGCTTTTTCACCAGTGACAATTGGGCAGTGGTTTTTGCGCGCAGTTCACGAATATGGTT
>MUZC01004129.1:840713-867108 GCA_002072015.1 Radix auricularia | reverse complement strand
TGGAAGAGTGCTACGTCCACTTCTCGTTCGTGGAGTAGCTTGAGCACTTCCTGTGTTTTGGGACGGATACCACACACATTCAATTGCAATACATTGAGAGTATGGGTTGACTGGCTCTCAGCAGCCTTTCGTACACGGTCAGTGGTTTGCTTTACAACTAGTGCCGGCCTGTCGTTCGTCACCGGCAATAGAGGAGGAGGGGTAGCCAACCCTCGAGACGCCCCGCTCCGAAGCATCTTTTGGGGGCGCGTTAGAAGGACGGCGCCACGTCCTGCGGAAGAATTCGTATTTTTGTAGTCCATTTGAGAGGGGGTTGAACAGAAGTCTTCATTCCATTGAGGACACAGCGTTTGCGCTATGTCCCTTGTCCGGAGGAACTTTCGGTCTTCGGCTTGCCGTGCCGGGCTTTGTTAGGCACTGGGAGTACAGCTCTCCCCGTTACCTTCACCAGACCTCTCGCTAAGGTCAAGCCCTTCCCCCCTACACTCCTGGGGGGTTCTGGTAAATTTGACATTTCCATCTGTCAGGTTTGTTTGTTTCAGGTGTAGTCGGGTCTACACCTTACTCGTCTCCCGGGCCGCGTAGAGGCCAAACCTTTCCGGCGGACCAACCATAGGTCCGGCTCCCACATGGAGCGAGATGAGACAGAACTAAAAGTATTGAATACATTCAAAACAAACATTTACAGACTGAAAGTGACTTAACTCCCAAATGCTCTAAAATGGGGACGGGTGGGGGTGGGGGTGTGGTCAACGATCATTTTAGTGAACTCAGCAAACTCGTGGGCGTCAACAATAGACGACCATAATACATTTATATGGATATAAACTAAAAATTGCATTAATTTTATTATGGTACATTCGATCCATCTGAAATTTTGATACAATGCATTGTTAGGTGCCACGAGACTATGTGCAAAATTTCAGCTCGATAGCATGACGTAAAGTTGGTCATTCTTTACTTCTGTTTTTCCGCCGTACAGATGGACGAGGAGACGACGGTGAAGTTGATATAAAGGATTTAAAAGAGTAAAATTGTAAGTTTATTTTAATTTTAAGGAGTGAACAATCAAATATTTGTTTAACTAACCATTAAGTTATTTTCAGTCCATTAATATTTCGTACAGTTTAATCACATTTAAGAAAAAATAATTATTTCACTTTGGCTTTGGTAGATGTGTCATTGTCATTGGTGAAGTTTAACTAAGCCATATTCATGTATGAACGCTTTCATGGTTGGTTAATCGCATGCATCTAAGCTATGTGTTATCATTCTTTATGTATTTCTAACGTTCTAACTATTTATAAATAAATAATGTAATTAAATATGTGATTACATTTTTCATGCGTGGAAACACACACACAAGTACTCTCTCTCTTTCTCTCTCTCTCTCTCTCTCTCTCTCTCTTTTTTTTTCCTCTCTCCATAGACTACAATTGGTCGGAAGGAAAGAAAGCAATTTTAAAGTTGATTTTCAAATGTATAGACAGTTTAAGTTTAAGGCTAAACATCTTTTAATGAATGATTAAAAGAAGCAAAAGTCATTTAAACATTTGAGGAAAATGTCTATTTAAATTTAATAAAATGCTTGACTCCCTTCCAATATGTATGTAACTGGTTCGGAATATTTAGGTTTTGGACACTGTGTAGAATTTTGTAAATTAATATTTCAGTATTACGGCATCTTTGAAAATATGTATTTTTTTTAAAGTCATTGTATGTCTGAGTTCTAATATCAACCTATGTCCTGTTGTCTTTGCGGTGTTGGAAAATAAATCCTCCCCCATAAAGAGTCTCCCCCTGTTATCTATTTTAAAACAAACTCGCCAGGACCAAGGGATAAAATATTTTACTCGCGATTAAAATAAACCCTACCCTACCCCAGTGGCGTCGCTGGGGGGCGGACCGCCCCCGGTGACACCATTAGGGGGGTGACACCAAAGGACAAATTTTAATTGTGTTACATTTTATGTCAGAAAAAAGAGACACATTTTTTTTATATAGAAAGAAATTAATAAACAATAAAAATACGTTAAACGCCGAAACTTTTTATTGACACCATGGCCGAATCCCACTCCCTCTTTTAATCAGGTAACTTACAATAATAAAACCGTCCCGACAAACAAAGTTTTCAAATATTTTTTGAACAGCCGCACAAGAGTGATTTTTAAAAAAAAATAATAAAAAGGAGTGTCTTCTGTTTTAAAAGATTTTTTTTTAAAACTGAGCTTTGAAGTATTGACATCATGGACGGATCCCACTCCCTCTTCCCTCCACGTCAGAGGGGTGGGGCGAAGAATACGATCTTTCTATTTAAAAAAATCAAAAGATGGGTTTTGTTGTTGTTATTTTTAGAGGAAAATTAAGAATTCAATGTCTTTGAGTTAATTTTTTTTTTTTTAATTTTAAAGGCGTGCAAGCATAGATATGCATGTTTATGTATAGGTAGTCCTCCGGTTCGTAGTTGCCATCCTTACCAATGTTCCATTCAAGCTGCACGGCCACGCAGCTATCTGACAGATTCCGCGCAGGAGTTTTGAGTTATCATGCCGCAAATTTCAATAGGTAAAAAATTAGAATTTCTGCGCCTTTGCCAGAAAAGTAAGTAGCAATTTTATCTCTTATTCTACCAGGGACACAGTCGCAGCTTTTGTTAAAATCCAATTATGAAAACAAGTTTAAATGTCCAGAATGTATCTTCCATTTCTAACATACAGCAAACAGACACTAATAACATAATTCAACTCATTCGTCTAAAGTTAATACAAGTAAAATATCAAACACTCCCTTAAAAAAATAATTGATATTGGTGACTAGCCTTGAAGCAGAACAAATACTTTAATATCACTCGCCGACAGCTTACAAAAAAGGCTTTGATGTCCCGAACAAGCCGGTGTGATATTTTAATAAAAACAATTGGAGTTGTTTTTGGGGTGATAGTGTGTTGAAAGGAGGGCTTTGAAATGACAACTCAGCGCTGGACACCTTGAGAAGGATTTTTTTTAGACGACACGGAAATCAGATGGCTTTCACGGCACTTTGCTTTACACGCATTGTTGCTCAAATTGTTGAGAAACATACAAGTACAGACTGAATACTGTGAAGAGCTGGTCCGTTTGTATTATGACCCATAGTCATGGTCAATAAATATTTTTTCGTAGTGTCATTCATGAAGTAGTTGGATAATTTACCAAATTAAGCAGGCTGTCACAAAGCAAAAAATCTAACGACCATGGAGGCATACCAGTACCAGTTTGTATAATGAAGGATCAATAACCCAAGAGGCCATGAGCACCTTGGTGACAATTTTCATTGGTCTGTAGAGGTCGCTAAAAGGTTTTCAGGCTGTAAGGGTGAAAACATAGTCCCATTCTCAAATTCGTTGAATGTCTGAGTTTGCACGTGGACTATCGTTTTCTTGAAATCGACTTGATGCTATGGCGTATATTGTTGTAAGCGTTAGTCGACACGTCAAATTTTAATTTATGACAAGAATAACTTGGTGCCATAGTTTCTAAATAAAAAGCATTGTTTAAAAGTTATGAAGACATTTTGCAGAAACTTATGGATCAGTATCAGTATCAGCAATTTAAATTTATGATTAATGCTAGCGGAAAAAATTAAAATGTGGGTTGATGCAGACTTTCGACAAGGTGATTAATCATTCAGTTTGCCATGACTGAAGAATTGTTCAGCGACTTTGTCATTCTGTTGGATATTTGTGCCTCATTTCTTGCATCGAACACTGGTTGCGAATGTGGATTTAGCCTAATGAATTCTATAAAAAGTAAAATATAGACATATCTTGGAAGAGTTACATTTAGACTTGCTTATGAGGATTAAATCTTGTCAGAATGATGGACATCGGATCAACTTTGACGAAGTCTATAAAATATGGATCTCGTTGAAAGACAGACGCCAGATCGCCCCAGAATAGATTAGCGGCTAAGGGGTATGTTGGCATTTCGTTGATTTATGCATGATAAATACCGTTGAACAGATGAACAGAAATATACAATTATAATTATTGTTTATTTCAATATAATCTAATATATTATTTTGATAAAGAAATGTGTCACTTAATGTACATCGGTCCAATTGGTGCATGTATTTTTGTAAGATGTCAAAAATTTGAACACAAAAAATGGTAGATCTACTCTGTTAAACTTTGAACATGTGTTTTTTTATTTAAAAAATATTTAGCACAACAACCGGCAAAACTTAGAGGGAACATTGATCCCCACTTAGCTGTTTATCTGTTATACAACCTTTTTTTTCATGTTGTAAAGAAATAAAAATACCTCCCTTGAAGGGAAGGAAAGTGCTGATTTACAGTGTTACAAGGTGACAAAAATTTAAAATTATGTATGTTCCCTTTATTTGCCACTAGAAGACAGGATGAGTTCTAGGGTTAGGGACCATGCATAAATGACGTCACGTGCCTAGGGGGAGGGTGTCCTGCATCTGTGACGATGTGTGACAAGAGGGAGGGGTGTGTTTAAAAATGTAACGTTACATCAAAAACTTGCAACTTTAAATAAAGTTCCACTTAAATATTTGATTGTATATTATTTATTTAATGACGTTTTCAATAGTTTCACGCGTGTTATGATATTAGAGTGCAGAATTACACTAAATACATATTTAAATGACAAAAAATAACTTGCCACTTGATAATTTTTATTTAGAAAATACGGCTTGGGGGAATTCTAAGCTTTGTGACGTCAAATCGGGAAAAAAGGGGCTGTGGGTCTAAGTTCTAAGTTTTTGTGACAAAGTATGACGCAGGGGGGGGGGGAGGAATCGGCAACCTCGCGTGACGTCATTTATGGACGTCCCCTTAAGTCGTGAAGGGGTGACACCATGAGCTTCCGCCCCGGGTGACACCAACCCTAGCGACGCCCCTGCCCTACCCTGTAAAATAATGTCTCCCCCAAAATAAATCCGCCCCGTCACACGTTCGATATAAAACAGAGAGATCATTCAAACACCAAAGAATTAAGAATACTTCGTTCACTCTGCCTTTGGCATACCCAACTGTGCCTCTCTATCTCCTACCACTTACTCCTACAGACCAGGGGCAGTGTGTAACCCCCCTCCTCTACTCATCACGTAACTGACCACCCCGTGCTGTAAAGGGGCCGTCCATAAATGACGTCACGCAATTTCTGCCGATTTTTACCCCCCCCCCTTTTCGTCACAAAATCGTNTAGTAAACAAAATGAGGGGTAGGACTGCAATCAGGCTTATACAAAATTCAATGGAAAAGACGTAAACAAGGTAAGGGTTAGCCTGACCGGACGTAACAAAACAGCGAACGTTTCGGCAAAGAGCCTTTATCAACGAACATACAAGACACAAACAAAACGAAAATAAAAATAAAAAATGAAAAATGAAGGAACTTAGCTGCTGTGAAATCCAAAGTATCCAAAGAAAAAGTGAAACTGAGAGATGACAGAGGGATTTTATATAGGAAAGCAGAGAGTGGGCGGGGCAACCGCCTAGGTGGACAAAGAAAAGACCATATTCATCCCATGTGGTCGATTGTACCGTGACTTTCTATTAATCTGTTTTCAATCTGGACTCTCGTGGGTGTGTTTGTGCACGAGACAATAGCAGTGACTGCCAGGTCCTTGACACCCATATGGTCGCGTCCATTGAAGTGACGGGAGAATTGAAATTAAGTATGTTTCAAATCACTTTTTGTCATTTAAGTATTTATTTAGTGTATGTCTACATTGAATTATCGTAACACTAGTGAAGCTATGTAAATCGACATCAAATAAATTGTAAGCCAGTGCTTCTCAAACTTTTTCGTATTAGACGACCGGAAGGTATTTTTCCTTTTCTCCAGGTACCGGTGCACTCTTTTCTTGCTTTGACGTGATTTTCTCTTTAGGCCAACTGATTTGATAGCAAAATGAGCCCCTACATGGCTTAAAGCCATAAGATTAAGCATGAATTCGGCTTGTTTTATATATTAGGCTACATTTTAAAAAAAAATTGTTTAGTTGCCAAGGCATAGCTTAGACAGCTAACGAACATTGCAGCGGTAATTTCAAAAACATTTAATTTGATTAACCTTCGCAAGCTCGCGAATGTGACTATTGATGTTACAAGGATCATTGCATTGTTGACAAACCTAGAATATATAGATACAAGACAATTCCTCAAATCAATTTCGATCTTATAATGACATTTTTCATGCTAAATATATGCAATTCAAATGCATTTGATCTAAAATTACCACAATGATATCACATCTCATGTTTTCTAACAATTATTAGGCATGCGCTGGAAGAGGAATAGAGCGAGTACTGTACGAACCCCAAATTGTGCTGGAAAGTAGGGTGTCATCATGTGCGTCGCAAAATACGGTAATTCCTGCAAGTTGAAGACTGAAAAGTACTTAGACATTAATAAAATATCCAATAGTATCATAACTTTTACCCTAAAGCTCAAAATATGTTGTTGTTGTTGTTTTTGTTGTTGTTTTTGTTTTTGGGTTGTTGTTTTTTCCAGAATTTTACGTACTCCACACAAGAGTTGTAAACAATAATGTCACCAACGGACGAGGCGTGTTTAAATTGCTGCATGCTCTTGTGGAATTTATGAACTAATGAAAAATACATGGCTACCGCTATCGGACTGTCTAACCATGCAAGAGATCGGTAAAAAGCGATAAATTATCTCATTTGGGGTAAAAAGGGACTCTTGGGGGTAATGCTGAATCAGAGGCGTCACTAGGGTTGGTGTCACCCGGGGCGGTAGCTCCTGGTGTCACCCCGTCATGATTTAACACATAGAACTCCTCCGAGATTTCCAGTGCCAAATAACGGAAATATATAGAATTTTACTGTCTGGTGTCACCCCCCTGATGGTGTCACCCGGGGCGGCCCACCCCCACCGCACCCCCTAGCGACGCCACTGTGCTGAATCATTGTGGGCACATAAAATTTGCTAGAATCCGCTCATTTTGGGTTAACCATAATATTAACATAAACTTTCATAATTTTAATTTTTAAGTTTCCTTTTGAACTGGGCCGTTTTATAAAACAATGTTTAACCGGCCTTCAAAAAACTAACTGTGATCCTTAGATTATATTTTATTTAAATGCATACAAATTAAACATTGACTATTAATCATCAAGATGAACTTCTTTGTATATAAAAAATATTTAAAAGTAATATATTACAATGTATTTTATTAAAAATCCCTCAATTGACTGACGAGCATCCCGTAAGAAAGAGGTCGGCGAACAGGGGTAAATTACCTCATTTGGGCTCAAAGGGGAATTCTTGGGGGTAATGCAGACTCATTTGGGACATATAAAATCCACTACAATCCACTAGATATATTAAAATACGTCATGTGTACGTGTACGCTTTGAACATGCATATGCCCACTATTGAACCGGTTCCTTCCAGAAAATGCATTTGTTAAATTTTACAACCATGTAGATTTCTTACCTACGTACTATACGGAGACACATAAATCCACCCTACTTTCATTTATATTGACACAAATAACAATAATCTTAATCCACATGACTTGACTGTATCAAGTATCTTTTCTGTCATATTTAAAATTAATGCCTTAAAAACTGAGCTCAGACGAAAAGTTGTTTTGTGCTCCTCTTGAATTGCGATGTCAAGAATTCGATGCATTCAATAAAGTTATTGAATACTTTGACTAATTTTAAATGGACACATTTATCATTATATTTAGAATGACCAGGGGCATTTGACCCAAAACCAATCCAATAATTATATCAAACTTAAAACGTTTATATTTGTATCAAATAGATTCACCCCCACCCCCACCCAAAAAAAAAATGGATATTCCCTGTCGTTGTGACTTAAAATATCCACACATAATCCTATTCAGATCTTTTTTAGACACTTGTGATGTTTTTAAAACTCACCAGTTAACGTTTCGGGAGTGGGGGGAAGCGGGGGAAGGGGCTAACCGACAAAAAAGTTAGCAGACTACTGCCGTGAGTAAACCAAACAACGCTGCGGCTACATCACAAATGCTTTGATGTCAACATCAAACGACGCATGGTTACAATTTCATATGTTCTCTTGTCGGTTCTCAAACTTAAGAATTATAATTAGATTTAATTTTCATGTCTTGATAACTTACGCGTTTGATGGCCTATGGGCCGGCACTTTGAGAAGCACTGATAAAAAAAAAAATCATTAAATAAATTTTAAGCGAGCAAATATTTCAGTGCAAGTTTTATTTAAAGTTACCCTTTCGATGTGACGTCACGTTTCTTCAACCCCCTCCCTCCCCCTCGTCACGCATCGTCACAAAAGTGTGACCCCCCCCCTTTTTGGGGGGGGGGCGTGACGTCATTTATGGACGGCCCCAAAGACGGCTGTTAAGTGGTCAGTCACCCTGCGTAAAATGCACTGACTTCGAGGGCTGGAGTACACCTGTTGTGACCCGTGACGGTCATCAATGCCGACTGCAGACGTTAGCTCTTGCAGACGGCTACATACATTTAATTTGAAAAACTTTCTATTAATAAAACCTAAGGTTTTGTTGATTTTTTAAAATAATCTCCATGATAATTTCTCATTTATTCTAACTCCTAAGTATTTTGTATCTTTAGTTTTGGTTAGTTCTTTTCCATGAATGAAATATTTTGAGTTTATTTGTTGTTTTTTTCTTTGTTAACAGTTGAAACTTTTCTGGGTGGAAAGACATACTCCAGTCATTTTCCCATTTTATTAATTCATCTAAGTCTTTTTGTAAAATTGTGCTATCTTGTTCTATAGATTATACAATCATCAGCAAATAACCAAACTTTTGTTCCTGTTGAGATGTTGTTGGGTAAATCATTTATATAAATTAAAAAAGAGTAAGGGACCTAGCACAGTTCCTTGTGGAACTACTGAGTTAACCTTTATTGGTGTAGATTTACATCCATTAATTATAACAGTTTGCTCCCTACCCAAAAAGAAGTCTTGGATCCAGTGATGTACGGGACCTGAGATTCCAAATAATTTAAGTTTAAGTAAACTAAGGTGTTGAACTTTGTCAAATGCTTTCGAGAAGTCTAGTAATATTGTATCTATTTAATCATTATTGTCTAAGCTTTCTGACAGTTCATCTATTAGACCTATTAATTGTGTTTCACGTGATCTGTTTTTTCTAAAGCCGTTTTGATGTGGGCATAGGGCATTAGCCTATATTTGTAAAAGTGGATAACTATTCTACTATATCAAAGCGCGCAATTTTAAATAAAAGTTCAACTTAATTATTTGATTTCTTACAATTTATTTGGCTTCATGCTTGTTACGATATTTGAGTGCAGCCTTACACTTAACTAAATACATAATCAAATGAAAATATAGTGAGTTGAAACCTTCTCATTTTCAAATAAGCAATATATAGTAAGGCTTTTATTCGGGTTGGGGTGAGACTTTGTGACGCCATGTTTGAGAAAGTGTGAGTGTGTGGAGGGGGGGGGGGGGGGGGGGGGGGGGGGCGGAGATAACTTTTTATGACGAGGTGTGACGATGGGGGTGGGCTATTGGCCAAAATTGCGTGACGTCATTTATGAACAACCCCATACAAGTTTTAACATGTGGGTCTTATTCCAAATTCCAAATACGTCCTCAAGTGATATTGACTCTCTAACTTAAAATAAAAGTTAGAGTAATGATTGAATAGCTCGTCAACACAGAACGTAAATACAAAAAGAAAGACTAAAGTAAACACGGTAACTGACTTTACAATATTGTAAATTTAATAATAGAATGGAACGAATAACAAACTACCCCCACGAGTCCTGTAGTAGCAAATAATTAGTATCTCTTGTTTAACGCTTAACCTAATATAATACAATCTACTAATAACTAGGTTATTAATACAAGAGATACACACTGACAAAAGGCGATGGTGGTTGTTTACAATAGCTGGAATCACTATCAATAGTATGTCCGTCTTTTCTCAGGCGTTGAGGACAATTGCTCTGTCTCTCCTATCTATTTCCCTTCCCGTTTAAGTCCCTCCCAACCCCTATTTATATATAATTCTCAATCGAAGCTTCTAATTCTAGAACAGGGGTCTCCAAACTAGGGCCCGCGGGCCAGATGCGGCTCGCGAGGCCTTGTCGTAAGGAGAATGAAGACCTTAATATCTAAAAATAATAAAGATAATATTTTTACCTTTAATTTATCACAAAACTTATTAGTTGTGGTTCAATAGTCAGCCCCCGAGCTGCAGTTAGACAGTTAATGCGGTCCTTTGGCAGAAAAATTAGGAGATCTCTGTTCTAGAACAAAAATCGACCTAAAACGTTCCACGTAACACTTGCAATCAACCCCAGGGTCATGTGGGCGGAGTCAAACACGTTGAGATCAGCGATCTACCCTTGACCTGTCAGGACTTGAGTAGAAGGGGGGGTACAGTGATAAATTACTGGTACCCGTGGGTCGCCACTACATGGATTCGTAGCAAGCGGGGAGGGGATGGATGGTACCCAAAACCAAACAGGATGTATACCGAAATGGACGTATACCAAAACAAACGTATACTGAGGTACCACTGTCTGGAATGATTTTTCAGGTTGCGTTTCGGTCGGTATCTTTTTTCATGCGTTTTACCTATTAAACAATGTTTTAAAAATAAAATAAATAAAAAAATATATTAAAAAAGAAGCGCTGCCTGTATGTAGAGAAAAGAAAGTTTCAATCCTACGCCACTGATTTCATCTCCTACTCTACCCGAGACTATCGTTTTTATTTTTATTTTATAATTGAAATATTAATTAAATAAAGAGCTCATCGTGCCCACTATAATTTAGAGGTTTAAAAAAAAACACACAAAAAAAAGAATGTCTAAATGGTAAAGGACTAAAAATACTAACATGTTGTTTTTGGAATGTAATACTAATACATGCTTGGTTTCTAAATAAGATCTTCCGAGTAGTTTGTTTGTTTTTTTTAAAATATCTTTCATTTGTCGATAACAAAAATATACGTTACCAATAGATTGCTATCACTTTTTTAGTTTTTACAATTTATTTCTTTATGGCTTTCTCTTTTCCCTCAAAAATCGGGCGAAAGATCATTCATAGAGGAATGCATGGAATGAGTCTTGTTTAAACAATATGATTAAACATTTAACTGTAAACTAATTTACGTTGTGTGCGTCAACCCGAAATCCATTTCCGCCCAGCCTCCGATACTTCGTGAAATCCTCTGCCCTGGTTTCTGCTTTAATTTTTGTCTCTGTACATCATAAGTTTTATCTTTTTTTCAATTACTGACATTAAGGTTTCTAGAAACACTTTTATATGTAATGAATTACTGATTGAAGGTTTTCGCGCCAAGCTTTAGTTCCAGAAATGACCAGTTTTTTAATTTAATTTATTTAAGTAAGTCTTCACTAAATTATGATTACATTTTTTAATCGATGAACAAAGTTAAGATTGTTTAAGATTTTAATCTTTCCAGGCTAAGCTGTTTTATTTTCAATTTGGGACGTTAAGTTTACAGTCTTGATGTCTTCGCAGTAGGTATACTAAATAATAATAATAATAATAATAANCCAGAATCTCAGTGTGGTTTCCGGTCCGGTCGGTCTACCATAGACATGGTGTTCTCCATACGACAGCTCCAGGAAAAATGCAGAGAGCAGCAGATGCCACTATACATTGCATTTGTGGACCTTACAAAAGCCTTCGACTTAGTCAGTCGCAACGGGCTATTCCAAATACTGGCAAAAATTGGATGTCCCCCTCACCTACTTGCCATCATCAGACAGTTCCATGAAAATATGCTTGGCACAGTACAGTTCGATGGAGCTAAGTCAGAGGCCTTCCCTGTCAGCAGCGGAGTTAAACAAGGTTGTGTACTCGCACCAACACTCTTCGCAATATTCTTCTCTGTACTTCTTCGATACGCATTCAAGGATAGCAGTGAGGGAATCTGGTTACATACCAGAGCTGATGGAGGACTTTTCAACACTGCCCGCCTCCGAGCCAAGACCAAAACGACGGATGTCCTAATTCGAGAGCTACTATTTGCGGATGATGCGGCACTAACAGCACATACAGAATCTGGTTTGCAACAACTCGTGTCAAGCTTCTCCAATGCCTGCAAAGAATTTGGTCTGCAAATCAGCTTGAAAAAGACAAACATCATGGCCCAAGACACTCGACCTCCTCCTACCATAAATATCGATCATGAAAACTTGGAGGTAGTGGACAGCTTCACCTACTTGGGATCCAAGGTCTCCAATACACTGTCCATTGAAGAAGAAATAAACAGCAGAATTGGCAAGGCAGCTGCAACTATGGCTAAACTAAATAAGCGGGTCTGGCAAAACACCAAGATAACGGAGAAAACCAAACTGTGCGTCTATCGAGCCTGTGTCATCAGTACACTACTATATGGGAGCGAGACATGGACCACTTATACATCACAAGAGCGCAAGCTTAACAGCTTCCATTTGAGATGCCTGCGTCGCATCCTTGGTATTAAATGGCAAGACAAAGTGCCTAATAGTGAGGTCCTAACGCGTGCCAATACCCAAAGCATGTTCTCAATTCTTAGTGAAAGACGCCTGAGGTGGCTAGGACATGTCAAAAGAATGAGCCCCGGCCGCATCCCGAAGGACCTCCTATATGGTGAACTTGTTTCAGGAAAGAGGAAAACAGGTCGCCCATGCTAACGGTTTAAAGATGTCTGTCAAAGGGACATGAAAGCAGCCAAAATACATACAAGTGACTGGGAGTGTAAGGCAGAAGACCGATCTACGTGGCGTACAGTTGTCAAAGAGGGTGTCATAGTAGCCGAGGAGCAAAGAATGGAGGAGGCTGCAGACAGAAGAGCTAGGAGAAAGGCCAAAACATTTGGAGGCACAGAACTCGTGTGTAAAAACTGTGGTAAAGACTGTCACTCAAGGATAGGACTGCACAGCCACTCGAGAAATGGTAGATATACTACGAGTGTGTAATGGTAGATATACTACGAGTGTGTAATGGTAGATATACTACGAGTGTGTAATGGTAGATATACTACGAGTGTGCAATGGTAGATATACTACGAGTGTGTAATGGTAGATATACTACGAGTGTGTAATTGTAGATATACCACGAGTGTGTAATGGTAGATATACCACGAGTGTGTAATGGTAGATATACCACGAGTGTATAATGGTAGATATACTACGAGTGTGTAATGGTAGATATACTACGAGTGTGTAATGGTAGATATACTACAAGTGTGTAATGGTAGATATACTACGAGTGTATAATGGTAGATATAGTACGAGTGTGTAATGGTAGATATATATACTACGAGTGTGTAATGGTAGATATACTACGAGTGTGTAATGGTAGATATACTGCGAGTGTGTAATGGTAGATATACTACGAGTGTGTAATGGTAGATATACTACGAGTGTGTAATGGTAGATATACTACGAGTGTGTAATGGTAGATATACTACGAGTGTGTAATGGTAGATATACCAGGAATGCTTAATGGTAGATATACTACGAGTTTGTAATTGTAGATAATTTCATTGTTTGAGGTGACAAAATAAGAAAGACATTTTGCCACTAGCGCATGATTTAGTTTTAGGAACAGAAGCTTTACGTGTGTCTGCCGAAAAGCGTATCTGACGACTGGGTGAGTAGCCCGAAAGAAAGTTGAGTAAAGTAGGAAGGGGATGAGTCTGAGAAGTTGTGGCACAAAAATGTCAGTTTATAATCATTATATAGTTGCACACGAATCTAAGGAAGCGAATGAAGAATAGCGGAGTAATATAGTCGTGGTTAAAAATTATAGTCCGTCAGCTAATTTTAAACCTTGTGTAGTTATTCGATGTATTAATTTGGCGAAAGTCTCTGGGGCGAATAGAGCTAAACGAAAGAGTTAAGGAAAAAAACCAAGTCAAGAAGTTTAGGTGAGCCTGAAACAATATGTTTGGCCTCATTAAGCACCATAAAATAAAACACCATAGTCGAGTGATGTCGGACCTTTTTGGGGCCGATGGCCCAAAATTTAATTAATTGTGTGTGTGTGTGTGTTTGTGTGTGTGTGTGTGTGTGTGTTTGTTTGTGTGTGTGTGTGTGTGTGTGTGTGTGTTTTTTGTTTGTTTTTGTTTGTTTGTTTATAACAGGCCACTAGTTTATTGCATTGTTAATACTTACCACTGTCCCGACTATAATCCACTCTGAATTCTGTGTACCTCTCATCTGGCGTGTTCACGCTGGCAAATAGTTCTCCGTCGAAGCTGAACTCTGGTTAAACGTTATGTCTGTCATCGACTTGGTTCTACGGTCTGTTCTCAGGGTGTACACCTGGGGTTTAAGTGTCGTGTTCTCAAAGTTGGCGCTGAACAAAACGTTCCTCTTCGGCTTGGCCGTGTCCTTAGGCTTGGGGTAGATCGTTGGGCCTAAGAAAACCAAGAAGTTTAGACTTGTTTATATAGTGAACGGGTAAATCTGATACGCTAAGTAAACGTGAATTTCATCCAACCTAAAAAAAAAAAGTATTGTATGGAAGAATGGCATGTACAAATAAAGGAACAATGCGTGTTTAGAGTAATCAAAAGGACTATCTATATAGTTTTAAAAATTCAAAATAAAATTTTTATGTATTTGAAATTTTGAAGAATTTGTTTTACAGGTTTTAGTAAGGTCTATGTTGTGGAACAAGTGCCGCATTATAACTACACATCATTATCACCACGAAAGTTTCAATGGCTCACACTATTCCTGGTCACGAATAGCTTGTCTCATTCTGTGTGATTCCAATACACCACTGGAATTATAAACTTTATCAAGGCAAGTAAACACAAGTAGAAAGTAAATTTAGGAAAGGGTCCTTTCTTTTGACAGCCCTCGTCTCAGAGTATCAAACTCCAAGCCCAAAGCTTTGATAACTGTGTCAACACAATGAGGATAAGATGCGATAACTCGGATGTAAAAATCCGCGCCATGACGCTGGTTTGAAAAGGCTGTTTTATCTATTATCTATATTCTATAGGATTTGCCGACTCTTTTATCTATTATATAATCTACAGGATTTGCCGACTCTTTTATCTATACCAATAAAAGGGAAAGCCCTGACTGACTGACTCACTCACTCACTCATTCATCACTAATTCTCCAACTCCCCGTGTAGGTAGAATCATGAAACTTTGGGAAGTTGTTGGGTACCATATCACGACGAAAATGTGGGAAAAAGAATTTTTAAAATCTCGCTCATGTGGGGCTGGGGGCCCTAAAACATTTATTTCCTTATATGAACTGAACTGAACCAATTTTCCTATTTCCCGTGTAGTTAGAAGCATGAAACTTTGGAAATTTTTTGAGTATATGCTCTTGACGATAATTAGATGACAAATAGGTAAATTTCCCACTCATGGGGGCCGGGCCCTTAAAAACTTTTTTTTTCCTTATATGAGCATTATAAAAATTGAAAATTACTAATTCTCCTATTTCCCGTATAGGTAGAAGCATGAAACTTTGGAAATTTTCAGAGTACACACTCCCGACGAAAATTGGCAAAAAAAGAATGTTAAAACACCCTCTCATGAGGGGCCGGGGGCCCAAATATAATTTTTCTTATATTAAAAACTGACTCATCACAAATTAATCATGAAATTTTGAGAAGTTGTTGGGTATCCTCTCACGATGAAAATTGGCTAAAAATAATTTTTAAAATCTCGCTCATGGGGGGCCGGGGGCCCAAAAACATTTTTTTCCTTATATGGGCTCTATTGTCATTGAAAATCACCAATTTTCCTATTTCACGTGTAGGTAAAAGCATGAAATTTTGGAATTTGTTTAGTAAATGTTCCCGGCGATAATTTTTTTAAAATATTAAATTTCCATCTCATGGGGGCCGGGGCCCCAGAAACGTTTTTTTTCCTTATATGAGCTATATAAAAATTGAAAATCCCTAATTCTCCTATTTCCCGTATAGGTAGAAGCATGAATCTTTGGAAATTTTTTTAGTACACGCTCCCAACGAAAATTGGCAAAAAAGAATGTTAAAACTCCCTCTCATGCAGGACCGGGGGCCCAAATATAATATTTCTTAAATTAAAAACCTAAACATCCCTCATTCTCCAATTTTCCGTGAATGTAGGAGCATGAAATTTTGGGAAGTTGTTGGGTACTCTCTCGCGACGAAAATTGGCTAAAAAGAATTATAAAAATTTCGTTCATGTGAGGCCGGGCGCCCAAAAACATTTTTTACCTTATATGAACTGAACTGAACTGTTCCTTAACCCGACACCATTTTGAGCTGCACACTATCTCATGTCATGTGTCACGGTTCTAGGCTGCCTTCTGGGAATCGCTAAATGACAGGCCGGTCCACTCTTTGATATTGTCCTCCCAACTCTTCCTTGGTCTGCCTCTTTTCCTTCTTCCCTGGACTGTGCCTTGCAATATCGTCTTTGAGAGACCTCCAGATCTTGTAACGTGTCCGTACCATCATAATTTCCTCTTTCTAATTGAGGCGAGAAGGTCCTCGTAAGGGCTAATGACAGCACTTATTTTATCGCGGACCGCTTCGTTCGTGATGTGCGCCATGTAGGAGATGTTTAATACCTTTCGAAAACATCTCATCTCTAGCGCATTAATTCTTCTTTGGAGGTCTGCGGTGAGCGTCCAAGCCTCACAACCATACCTTATATGGGCTCTTTAAAATTAAAAATCACCAATTTTCCTATTTCCCGTGTAGATAGAAGCATGAAAATTTGGAAATTTTTTGAGTACATGTTCCCAACGGTACTTTGGAAGAAAAAAAATCCTACTCATGGGGGCCGGGGCCCAAAAAAAGTTTTATTTCCTTTTATGAGTTGTATAAAAATTTAAAATCACTAATTCTCCTATTTCCTGTATAGGTAGAAGCATAAAACTTTGGAAATTTTTTTAGTACACGCTCCCGACCACAATTGGCAAAGAGGAACGTTAAAATTCCCTCTCATGCAGGACCGGGGGCCAAAATATAGTATTTCTTATATTAAAAACCGACTCATTACTAATTCTCCAATTTTCCGTGGAGGTAGGAGCATGAAACTTTGGGAAATTGTTAACTACCCTCTCACGACGAAAGTCGGTGTAAAAGAATTTTGAAATACTCATGGGGCCCTGGGCCTCAAAGAACGTTTTTTTTTCTTATATGAGATTTATAAAATTTGAAAATCTATAAATCTCTTAATTATATAAATTTTTAAAATTTCTACTCATGGGTGGCCGGGGCCCCAAAACTTTTTTTCACCTAAAATGAGCTATATGAAACTGAATCAACGCTAATTCTCCAAGTTTCCGTGTAGGTAGAAGCTTGAGACTTTGGGAAGTTGTTGAGTACCCCCCTCTTCCCGCGATGGGAAGATTAAATCACCTCTCACTAGGGTGACGATTCCGAAAATAGACGCATCTTTAAATCTCCAAGTTCTTGTGTACGTAGGAGCCTGAACTGTTGAAGTTAATATATTTAGTATATCCATCTTGATTCAGATTAAAATCAATAGGTGTTTTAAATTGGTGTTACACGGTTTCTCAACGCTAACTGAAATCCTAATTTCCGCAGCAAAGCGCGGCTAAATTGCTAGTATATAATAAAAATAATAGTAAACATACATACACACATACAAACATACATACATACATACACACACACACAAACACACACACACATACATACATACATACACACATGTCAATGGACATAATTTTTAATAGATTATGGACACCTTTTTACCGGAGATTATTGCGTCATACGTTTATCAATGTTTTATGTCTATTCTTGCATTTATATTTCAGTTTTAATGTGTAGTGTATGTGTGTTTTTGTTTGTGTGTGTATGTGTGTTTGAAAATATCACTTGATTTTGTTTTTTCCCTATATTAAAATATTATTATGGTGAACCTAAACACGTTTACATAAAATTTACAAACTCAAATACTTAATTGCAGGACATTACAATATTATAAGGCACTAAACATAATTAATCTTGATCAATTAAATAAAACAGCCTACAAAGAAATACGTGCAAAATATTTAAAAATAAATGATTAACTTACAGAAAGAAAAGGGAAAGTTTTAGTACAGTGATGGTAAACCTTTTTGGGGTCACGTGCTCAAAATTGAATAAAAACCTTCTTTTATCTTGTAAAGCGCCAACACAAAGTGCCAAGCCAGTGATTTTGATTAAGGAAGTAATATTGCAGTGGTGTGCCGACTGATGAGGCTCTGCGTGCCGTCTGTTGCACGCATGTCATAGGTTCGTCATCACTGTTTTAGAACGTTATTAACGTTCCACGTTCCTTCCGTCCTAGTTTGGCTTTTCTTTCTTTGGGAAACGAGATGACAGTCATTTCACTCAAACAACGGCAGAGATGGGCACGCATTTCTGAAGTAACAAATATTTCCCGTTGCAATTCTAATGCTCCTAATGCAAGTTCGAATGAGTTAGCTGCCGCGTACCAATTCCAAAGCGACCGTTTCGTCCTCCTCAATTAACTAGCAACGCTGTTGAGCGGTGCCGGATTAGGGCCAGGAGCGCCAGCACGGAATAGCAAAAGGCACCGCTAGGAAACGCTTTTGGTCGTCAGCTCTGAGGAAACCTTCCGGTGGGGGTTAAACCCTAGGCAGGTCAGTGATGATCCCACGCTTTGCGGCGATCTGAACCATAGAGACTCGTAAGCTTTGCCGTGGTGGCGCCAAAGTGATACTATGTTGATAGCGAGTCACAGTAGGAAATTCCACACCTCCCTCGGGAGGCACACTTTAGTGGGAGGCGTTTTCGACCTAGTGTCCTGGACGCCCAGGCGGCCGCTTGTAGCAGCGACCGCTCCGGGGGGGNGGGGGGGGGGGGCTTCTCAGTCTTTACGTCCCTTAGGGGGCCAGAGGGCTGAGGGGGTTTTCCGGGAAGCCCCATGAAGAGCGCAGGCTCGGGACTGCTGATTTTCTTCCACATGTAGGATTTTCAGCTGCCGCGTACACTCCACAGTCTTTGCTGTTTTGTTGCCGTTGACAAGGAAGAAGTGTCACGTGCAAATTTCTTTGATCGTCACATTTATTTTTAAACAACGGTTTCATTTGACGTTTAACATCGTCAGAAATTGACCCACGCATACTATCAGCAAACACTACTCCATTATCAGTACTAGCTACAGTTATCCAATGGTTTCTGTCATGCAATATTTGTACTGTGTTTGCATCTGCCGCTCGAAAACGACCAACTGTTTGTCGTAATAATGTTGTTTAAAAATTACAACTGTTATTCATGTGAATGGCAAAAAGTTTATTTATTGCATCTATTATTCGGTCGTTAAGGCAATCGTCAGTCTCAAGCAATCTTTTGTCACATTCTGTTAAATTTAACGATGATATCCACATCGGATCATGTTGCATGTTAATGTCTTGGTCCCTAAAGTCTAAATTATCCATGGGTTTTGTTTGCGAATCACTGATTTTCACCATTTCGTCCTCAGTTTGGTACCAAAGACGTAGATTACAGACATTCACTTTACTGTTGAGAACTTTCCCTGATGAATCAGTTAATTTATACACACCCTTACCACGCACTTCATGAATAACATAAGGTCCATTAAACCAAGGTTCCAATCTATCTCCCACGCGTGTGACTTTCCTTGTATTGCATTTTAGCACTTTGCTGCCCACATTAAATCTTGCACATGAATGTTTTATATCGTATCGTTCCTTCTGCTTAGTCTGTGCAGACTGAATATTGGAACATGCAGTTTTTCTTATTTTACACATGGTCTCTGTGATAAACTCCATCCTTGCGTTAGAAGCTGTTGAAGGCTCTGTATAATCTCCAGTCTCATTGCTTTCTTGCAAATCAAGTGGTAGTTTTGCTGGATCGGCAAACATCAGCTGGAACGGGGTGTACATCACTGAAGCCTGTCGGTTAGTTCGGTAGCCAAAGGCTATCGGTTGCAAAAAGTCATCCCAATTGTTCTTTTCTGTGTTCACTAACTTAATCAGTTGTGTTATTAGTGTCTGATTGAATCTTTTTGTCAGGCCATTACTCTGTGGATGGTACACTGATGAAGGCGATTGTTTTATACACATTATATAGCACAAATTCTTGACAAGAGCATTGCAAAATTCTCTCCCCTGATCGTGCAGCAGGAAATGACAAGCTCCATAACGGAAGACAAGATTGATCTAGAATTCGTGTACAGAAAGAGCTGATTTGTCTGGCAAGGCTGCTACTTCAATCCCCTTTGATAGATATTCAATTGCTACAATTACAAACTGCTTTCCTAAATGTGTTTTATTTAATGGAACCGATCAAATCTACACCCCAGCGTTCAAATATATATGTTACTTTAACCGGATGCAACTCAGCAGCTAGTGGTTTATTGTTGGGATTCATCCTCTGACAATGACTACAACTTTTGTAGTAATCACGAATGTCCTCAGCCATATCGCGCCACCAAAACCTTTCACTAACCTTTCTGATTGTTGCGTCCTGTCCAAAATGACATCCATATTATATTACATCGTCATGAAGACTTTGTATGATATTGATTGTTTCATTTTTGCCCATGACAACTTTCTGCTTCTTTTCACCTTTACCTTTGGGATAGAGTGTTCCCTTCATTAAAACAAAAGATGCAGCTTGTTCACGCAGTCACCTTTTGAAATTCTTTGTGTATGATTTCGGAAACTTTTTATTTTCAATATAATCCACGATATCCGCAATTATACACGGATCCATAACAAAATCAATAGAATATTAAAACGAATAATAATTAGCACATATAATGTCCACTTCTGTTTTGAATTTTGACTCGCCAATCTCTTATCTCTTGCTGTCTAAATATGTAATGAATTTCCCACACAACTCACCACCTTGCGATCTCTTCTCTACACGGATTATAGCCCCAAAACCCCATTTCTGACTCACTCACTCACTTGATTATCGATTAAATTAGGTTTTCTATTAATTACTTGATGATCGTACAACTTAAAACTATACATAACCCCCTCAAGCCTTTCAGTATGTGACTATTTCATTAGATATCCTCATTAGACCATGCAGGTGTCCTTCGCAGTCTTCCTCATAGTTCAGTAAACCATGACTCGAAGGACAACATAAATGGACAGTATGTGCCCGTCTTGAAGCAATCTACTCATTAACTAGTCTCGTGCAGCCTAACAAATGACTCTTTGCGCTTTCCTGGCCCATGCCACCAATAAAAAGTACACCTTTCAGCTACACCTTCAGTCTTCTGGGCTCTTACATTCTGTAAGATAATTGACTTTATGCCTAACTAATTCAAGTGCACATCTATACGCAAAACTGAAACTAACTAAACGAGCGCCTCACCTCAACCAACCCAGATCTCCACAGATCACGTTGATTTATGTCATAGAAAAAAAAAACTACCGAGTGACTCCAACCCAAGCTAAGACATTCATCGTTAGAGCGTGTGATTTAATGTTTGTGTGACTTAGTTTTGGCATGTTCTATGTTTCTTGAGACGGCTACACAAAAAGTAATCCCATTTGAAATCTCTTTTAATATATTTTAAAAGTCAACTAAATTTTTTTTTAATAAATTAACAATCATTGGCAACTTGAATTTGTTAAATTTTCTGCTGAAAACTTAATAAAGGCTACCGACAAAATTCGGTAATAATATTTTTGAATAATTATAATGCACACATAAAATCGCAAATTTTGTGTAAGCCCTAGCCCAAAGGTGATACTCAAAAACGTCAATAATGAATTTTTGTTCCAATACTTCGGTGTGACGTTCTAGTATTACTTGATCATCTTTATTTTTCAAATCATTTGTCTATTATTCTTTTAAATAACTCTGGGCAATTAGCCACCTCTAAAAATGTGTGTATCCAGGTATACGCCCACTAAGCCCGCAAATTGCTACG
Source organism: Radix auricularia (assembly GCA_002072015.1). Lineage (NCBI taxonomy): Eukaryota > Metazoa > Mollusca > Gastropoda > Lymnaeidae > Radix > Radix auricularia. Next base: position 845,199 of record MUZC01004129.1, on the reverse strand, counting down.
CCCCTGACTAAGCTTATAATTGTTGAATTTCCAGTAATCATACACAAATGCATGAAGAACAAATACAAACTGTATTTTAAGTAATAATGTGAAATGAAACAATTATTTATAATTTCCAATAATTAAGGGGAGGATCCATTTTAAAGGCGGAGACATTTTAAAACAAATTCTCCGGGGGCGATTTTGTTTTAAAATAATTCTCCGGGGGAGACTTTATTTTGGGGGAGACTTTATTTCGTGACACCGGCTTTAGGCATAGGCAAACTAGGCAGCCGCCTAGGGTCTCCGATTAATGGGGGCCTCGCACAGGATTCATAGAAAAATATTTTTTATATATTTAAAGAATGAACTACGACGCAATGTCATAACAACAAGAACTACCCAATAAGTGCAGTACCTTTCTCCGCTGATTATTTTAAATAGTGCATGTTTAAAATGTAATATAAATTTTTTAATGTAAATCAATATGTCCAGTCACATTTTCACAAGATTGACAAACCTGTAACCTAAATTGACTCTAAATATAAAATTGCTGAATATCAAATGTTTTAAAATAGTAAACATTTCATTTTTAAATGCTGTTGTAGATAGAAAAATATATTTTTAAAAATACTTTAAACATGGATTAGGATATAGAATTTTGGTTTCAATAAAAAAAATTGTCGATATTAAGCAGATTTTTTTCTCAAAGTCTACAATTTGTGTTCGCTTTTGAAGCTTAGCAACGACAGCAGCAAAACAAAAAGTTTTTTAAAAAATTTTTAGTAGTCTGGCATCGCTAAATTGTTTGTTTTATTTTGATATGTTCAGTTTTTTAAAAAATTATCTCTTCAATACTGAAAATTTATTAGATAGTCGATGTTTATCGACTTAGACATTGAGCCTGGGGGCCATCCATAAATTACGTCACGCTCCTAGGGGGGAGGGGGTCACAGTTTTGTGACGATGCGTGACGAGGGGGGGAGGGGGTTGAAGAAACGTGACGTAACATCAAAAGGGTAACTTTAAATTAAACTTCCACTAAATTTATTTAATGAATTTTTTTTAATCAGTGCTTCTCAAAGTGCCGGTCGATAGGCCATCAAACACCTGTTGGCGTAAGTTATCAAAACATAAAAATTAAATCTAATTATAATCCTTAAGTTTGAGAACCGACAAGAAAACATATGAAATTGTTGTTGTTGTTCGTCTGTCAAATCGACGAGGACCACTCTAGTCATCCGAGGGTTGCTGAAATTTTAACCCTGCGTCGTTTGATGTTGACATCTAAGCATTTGTGATGTAGCCTCATCGTAGTTTGGTTCACTCACGGCAGTAGTCTGCGAACTTTTTTTACGGTTACCCCCTCCCCCTCCCTTCCCAGAAACTTCAACCATTGGGTTTAACAAACATCACAAGTGTCTAAAAAAGATATGAATAGGATTATGTGTAGATATTTTAAGTCAAAACGACACGGGCGGGGGTTGGGGGAGGTGAATCTATTTGATACAAATATAAACCTTTTAAGTTTGATATAATTATTGGATTGGTTTTGGGTCAAACGCCCCTGTCCATTCTAAATATAATGATAAATGTGCCCATTTAAAATTAGTCAAAGTATTCAATAACTTTATTGAATGCATCGAATTCTTGACATCGCAATTCAAGAGGAGCACAAAACAACTTTTCGTCTGAGCTCAGTTTTTAAGGCATTAATTTTAAAATATGACAGAAAGGATACTTGATACAGTCTAGTAATGAGGATTAATATTATTGTTACTCGTGCCAATGTAAATGAAAGTAGGGTGGATTTAGGTGTCTTCGTATAGTACGTAGGTAAGAAATCTATATAGTTGTCAAATTTAATAAATGCATTTTCTGGAAGAAACCGGTTCTAATAGTGGGCATATTTTCAAAGCGTACACGTACACATGAGTATTTTAATATATATATATAGTGGATTGTAGTAGATGTTATAAAATATGTCCCAAATGAGTCTGCATTATCCTCCAGAATTCCCTTTTGAGCCCAAATGAGGTAATTTACCCCTGTTCGCCGACCTCTTTCTTACGGGATGCTCGTCAGTCAATTGAGGGATTAAAATAAAATACATTTTAAACATATTATTTTTAAATGTTTTTTCCTAAACAAAGAAGTTAACAGTGATGATTAATAGCCAATGTTTAATTTGTATGCATTAAAATAAAATATAAGGATCGAAGTTCGATTTTTGAAGGCCGGTTGGACGTTTTAAAAAATCATGTTAAGCCTGGTCCCTAATGGAACTCAGGACGTGTTAGCGCATTTTCGTATTATGTATCAGTACTTATGTTAGATATCAGCATTATGTAGTTATCAGTAATTGTGTTTAGATTTTAGACATATTTTTATGAATTTTCTTGTGTAATGAATATACCTGACATTTTTTAAAATTTAAAAGTCATTTCTTTACATTTTAAAAAAAATTATTTTCTATTTAATCTAACTACAAGTCACCACAAATGATGACGTAAAACTCTCTAAACTTTTACACATATTCTAATGACGTCAACTAAAAAAAAACTAATTCTTTTGCACCCTTTCGCACCACTCTTCAATGCTTGAAAAACTGTGTATTCGACTTCCGGCAATGGCGGCCGTTCCCTGCGCCAGTGTTACCTCTCGATTCGCAAAGTTTTTTGGTAGTTTTAACGGGGTTTTTTAACGGATCGAGAAACTGAGTGTTGATGCACAAATGGCAGGTCAGGACATACAAAAAACATATATACATCATAGGTCTAGGACTTATGGATGCTGTGATCAAGGGTGATGACGGACGGACGGACGGACAAAACGGGTGCAATAGCGCATTTGACTTCTCGAAAATGCGCTAAAAAAAGGACCAGTTCAAAAGGATACCTAAAAATTAAAATTATGAAAGTTTATGTTAACATTATGGTTAACCCAAAATGAGCGGATTCTAGCAAATTTTATATGCCCACAATGATTCAGCATTACCCCCAAGAGTTCCCTTTTACCACAAATGAGATAATTTATCGCTGTTTACCAACCCCTTGGTTAGACAGTCCGATAGCGGTAGCCATGTATTTTTCATTAGTTTATAAATTCCACAAGAGAATGCAACAATTTAAACACGCCTCGTCCATTGGTGACATTATTGTTTACAACTCTTGTGTGGAGTACGTAAAATTCTGGGGGGGGGGGATTTGAGCTTCGGAGTAAAACGTTATGATGATATTGGATATTTTATTAATTTCATAGTATGTTTCAGTCTTCAACTTGCAGGAATTACTGTATTTTGCGACGCAAAAGATGACACCCTAATTTCCTGCACAATGTGGGGTTCGTACAGTACTCGCCATATACCTTTTTCAGCGCATACCAAATAATTTTTAGAAAACATGAGAAGTGATATCAATGTGCAGTGGCGTCGCTAGGGGTGCGTTTGGGGCGGGCCGCCCCGGGTGACACCATAAGGGGGTGACACCAGACTGTTAAATTCTATATATTCCCGTTATTTGGCACTGGAAAACTCGGAGGAGCTCTATGGGTTAAATCGTGAGGGGGTGACACCATGAGCAATCACCCCGGGCGACACCATGAGCTACCGCCCCGAGTGATACCAACCCTAGTGACGCCTCTGTCAATGTGGTAATTTTATATCAAATGCTTTTGATGTGCATATACCTAGTGTGTAAACTGTAATTATGAGACCGAAATCGATTTGAGGAATTTTCTTGTATCTATATATTCTAGGTTTGTCAACAATGCAATGATCCTTATAACATCAATAGTCACTTTCGCGAGCTTAATCGCGAAGATTAATCACATCAAATGGTTTATGACATTATCGCTGCATTTTCGTTAGTTGTCTTGCTATGCCTTGGCAACTAAACAATTTTTTAATGTAATATATAAAACAAGTTCAATTCATACTTAATCTTATGGCTTTAAGCCATTTAGGGGCTCATTATGCTATCAAATCAGTACAGAGAAAATCACGTCAAAGCGGGAATAGCATGCACCGGTACTTGGTGAAAAGGAAAAAAATCCTTCCGGTCGTCTAATACGAAAAAGTTTGAGAAGCACTGGCTTACAATTTATTTAATGTCGATTTACATAGCTTCACTCGTGTTACAATAATAAAATGTAGACCTACTCTAAATAAATACTTAAATGACAAAAAAGTGATTTGAAACATACTTAATGTCAAACAGAAAATAAGGTTGTTGCGTTTAGTTTGTTTGTTTGTTTGTTTGTTTTTTTGGGGGGTAAGGGGGGTTCAAAGATTTGTGACGTATTATTGGAGGGGGGTCTACGATTTTGTGACGACGCGTGACGAGGGTGGGGGAGGGGGTAAAAAAATCGGTCAAAATAGCGTGACGTCATTTATGGACGGCCCCCTGTGGCATCATATAGTTCATTTTAAAATGCAATTATTTGATGCTCTACGTACAGCTTTGATAATGCTGTTTACTAATGTATCGAGGGGGGGGGGGGGGTTTTT
>MUZC01004129.1:782834-811916 GCA_002072015.1 Radix auricularia | reverse complement strand
AAATACTTAGGAGTCATAATAAATGAGAAACTATCTTGGAATCCCCATGTCAATGAAGTTATTAAAAAATCAAACAAAACCTTAGGCTTTATAAAAAGAAACTTTTACAAATGTAACAAAGATATAAAACTAAAATGCTACCTCACCCTGGTGAGACCTATACTAGAATATGCATCTTCTGTATGGGACCCATCCACCAAAGAAAATATTGATAAGTTAGAACAAATCCAAAAAAGAGCTGCCAGATTCATTACTGGAGAATATTCAAAACTGACAAGAGTAACACCATTAGTTAAATCATTAAACCTTGAAACACTGGAGGATAGAAGAACCAAGAGTAAATTAGTAATTATACTTAAAGCAATTAATTCTAATTTAGAAATACAACACAAAGATAACTTAATACAACCCTCAAATAGACATAAAGATAAAAACACCTTTCTTATTCCATATGCAAGAACAAACACATACAAGTTTTCTTTCTTTCCGTCCAGTATTCGGGCGTGGAATGGGTTGCCTGAAGAAACCAGGAAAGCCAACACTTTATCATCATTTAAAACTCTAGTAAGAATACAGGACTAAACACAAACCATAGAAATACGTAGGACGCAATAATCTTCTGTACAGAAGGAGCGTCTGTAACATATAAGATTAGATAACTTTTCTGCTGCATTAACTGTCAAACAGCAGTTTGGGGGCAGATTAAAACAGTTTTGTGGTAAACTACAGGTAAAAATTGTATCTTTTTTTTGAGATTAAAAGGTCTCCAGGGGCCGGATGAGAGGGCCTCGTGGGCTGTAGTTTGAGACCCCTGCTTTAAACTATAAAAGGTTACTTTTAGATGCTAATGTATAAAAGTTTAAATATTTCACATTGTTAAGTTACATTAGATTCTCATGTCTTACTTATTTCTTTATACATAACCATAACAAAATCTTCTCTTCACTATCATTAAAATTGTTAATACACCATATTTGTGTTTACTTAGGATGCCATGAGTGGTGCTTTAATTTATGAGCAAAGCCTTTTTAATAGTACATTGTAATGAATGAAATCTGAGATGAAAATAGTCCAAGAAATTTCCAAGAGCAGTGTAACGAACTTTACTTATTAAGTATGAAAAGGTCTATTTTCCTTATTAATATAAGTAAATTTATTCATCAATAATGAGAATTGAAATTTTGAAAGATCTCTGATGATAAATTGTTTGAACAGGCAATCTTTTTTTACCATATGACTTTAATTTATGGGAAAGTTAATGTTGCTGCAGACAAAATGGGTGTTGCTATAAAGTGGGAAAAACTAATTTGTGCAGTGTTGAATTTTTACTCAATGTTATGTCACAAATTTTAGTCATTGGGAATTATTTCAGTACCAGAATATTTGTTCAGTATGTATCTATCTTTCTAAAAGCTTGATGGACATTGAAGAATATGCAGCTCAATCCATTCATGAAAAGTAACAGTATTAAGCTTGAAGTTAAAGTCACCTAGAAATATTTTTTTGCTCAAACAATAGGTTCAAGTTTTAAAAATATTTATTTCACTAAAGTATTTACTTTTCCCTTGTGCAGAGATACTGATCTTCTATCAAGCACCTCCTCAGGGGGGCGGATAGGGGAAAGCCCACCCGATATGGAGAGTACCGGGGAAATAAAATACCCAGGGCGGGCCAATATCAGAACCTGCTGCCTAGCAGGAAGTGGAGGGATCCACATAGGCTAGGGACCCTACCCGATCAAAGGCAGCTATCCTGAGAGCTGCAAGGGGCATCCCTCCAAAAGGTTGTGCACAGGCCCGATGACCATGTCGCGTTAAAAACTACAGTTACAAAAACAAAACCACAAAATGATTACACAGGATTACAACCCATGCCTATCCACAATCATGATATACGAATAGTGACATGTAATGTACTTAGTACACCAGCGGGGGGTTTGGGCATGGAGAAGGAAAGCCATCAATTGATCCGAATGGAAGGATATGGTGGAGAAGCCAGGGCCTTACATGGGCTGTAGTGCCACTGATGATGATGATGATTTGGGGAAACTGTATAATTTGAGTGAAATTACTGAAAAGATTAGAAGCACATGACCACATGAAAAGGCTTTACATGACTCTGGAATTTTTTTTACAATTTATTTCATTTTAGGCTGCCCTGCGACCCACAGATGTTGTTCTTGAAGTTGGGCCCGGTACAGGTAACATGACTGTCAAATTATTGGAGAAAGTAAAAAAGGTGTTTGCTCATTTTTGTCCTAAATTTTGCTGGGAGTTAGCGCAAGTTATGTGAATAACTAATAAATTATCACTGAATTTAACTTAACTATATATTGATATAAAATTAATATTTGGTGCCATAGTTTTTATTTAGTGTCCTATGTTTCAAATTTTGGGTGGTTAAAGTTAAAATTTAAACCAAAAGTGGAAATTAAATGTTCCAGTGATCTCTTTTGAAAATTTTCATGAAGAATATTTTAGTAATTGCAACTTACAGAATTAGTATATTTTTTACTTATTACTAACTTCATTATGAGTTTCATCTAAATGGAACAAATAAATATTGAGTTTTTGTTGCACTCTCTTGATAATGTGTAGTTATTTTCCCTCACTATTAGTGATAATAAAGTAAAATGTTCATGGCTTAAGCTGATTTTGTAATGTATAGCTATGGATAAAATTTTGTTCAAGTTTTTTTTTTCCTTCCTTGATGCCTTGTAGGTGATTGCTTGTGAAGTAGACCCTAGGATGGTTGCTGAACTCCACAAAAGAGTACAAGGAACGTAAGTAAATTATGCATCAAGCACCTAATTATACGAAATTTAATTCTGCTTCTCTTTTGAAGTTATTAACATTTAAATATATCAAAAAAAATATTTCTTTTCCTATATATTACTTGTTAAAAAAATAATATAAAAACGTACGCTTTTAGACCTAAAGGTTTAATTAGGATTATATTCACATATTTTCCGTGTCGAGAATTTTTTTTTAAAAACTTAATAAATACCAGTATGTAGCAGATACATGTTTTTGTTTTGTAGTCCAGAGGCTGCCAAGTTACAAGTGATGGTGGGAGATGTACTTAAGACCGATCTGCCATTCTTTGATGTCTGTGTAGCTAATTTGCCCTATCAGGTCTCATATTTTATTTTTCTAATTGCTGAATAGATAATCTTATTGCTTAAAATATTCTTATCCTGAATTATAAAATGCTAATCCTGTGGAAAAAGTTATTGACAAACTTTAGATATATGCATCACACACACACACATACATATACATGTGTGTGTGTATATATATATATATATATATATATACACACACATTCACAGGTAGGCTAGCATCATGGGTAGGTCACGCCGCTATTGTGGATTGTCTTGAGTGTTTGTTTATCCATCATTTGGTCCATGTATAGTTTTGGAGGGGTTTTTTTTCCTTGTTTAAACTTATAAGTATAAGTAAAACTATATACCCTGTTAAACAAAATGACTAAAATGATTTCATTAAAAAATTGTTTTCATAACAACTTTAAAAAACTTAAACTGTAATATTTTTATAAATATTTAAAACTTTTTTAACAATACACTTCTGCTGTAAGCAAGGGCCAAAAATGACTTTTCAAAGAAATGACAGCCCAGCACCAAGTGACAGTCAGTAAATGAAAATTAATGAAACAACATTTCTTTTAATGATTAACGTAGCTGATGCACTATGTATTGTCATTTATGTAGTTAGTATGATATAAATGTTTATTTAATTAATATATGTAGTGTTATCTCCATGTAAAGCGCTGTGAGCCTGGCTCCTGGCTGGGATACAGCGCTATATAAATTATCATTTTATTATTATTAAATAAAATTGATGTTCAGTAGGTGCCACCTCTGGTTTTATTACTTTTTTATTTTGACTAAATTGTGCCCTTCACTCATCAATACTGCAATCAATGTTTGATAAATTAAAATATTTTTTTTTATTTTTCAGATTTCCTCCCCTTTTGTTTTTAAGCTTCTCCTCCATAGGCCATTCTTCAGGTAAACAGTATTCTGTGTGAATGAATACAGTTTAAGATTAGCATTATTATTTTTATTATTATTGGCTTTAAGAAATGCACAGTATGCTTATAATAATCATTAAAACATATAATTTTGAATATACTAAAAAATATTAAATCATGCTTAGGTTATAAAATAAATATATCTATTTGACCCAAAATCTAAAATGGGTTGTATAATATGCTTGCTAAACTGCACAGAAATATGATAATAAAAGAAGTAAAATGAACAAGAAGAAATTTATAACCATTCTGTAAAATATATTTTGTAATTTTAGTCTATATTGTCAAACTACTGCTGAATTGATAATTACCCAGATGTGCTGTGCTGATGTTTCAAAGAGAATTTGCTCAGAGATTAGTGGCTGAGCCAGGTGACAAGCTATACTGTCGGCTGTCCGTTAACACGCAACTTTTAGCAAGAGTTGACCATCTCATCAAGGTTTTTATTTTGTTTTTTTTTTATTAACAGTTTGGCTTATTCTCTGCTTTTGAAACTGAATTTATTATACAGAAGGTATTTTTGGGTGTGACCTCACCTGTATCTTTTTGTAATTGAGTGATTAAAACAAACTGGCTCTTCAGATAGATAGTATGATTTCAATACAGGAAAGAAAAAAAAAATTAATCTGGGGTTTTTTTTGGTGTTTTTTTTACTTCATATTTATATAATATATATATTTAAATATATATACTTTAGACTTTGCAAAAATAGACTTCAAAATTTATGTCATATTTTTCTTAAACATTATTTATTTCTAGATTTATCGTCCTTTATAATTTGTTAAAAGCTATTAACTGCTAAAACATATTTCCTTTATTTGGGAATAGGTCTTAACCAACAAGCAAAAAAGCTTTAGGAAATGAGTCAGTTAGCAATTATTTTACTTTTTATTACAATTTTTTAAATCTTACATCTGTGAGGATAAATTATTTTTACATAATTAAAATAAAATTATTTTGTGGCAAAATGGTTATGACAACCAATTTTCCTTTATTTCTATAGGTTGGCAAAAATAACTTTCGCCCTCCTCCTAAAGTGGAATCAAGTGTTGTAAGAATTGAACCAAGAAACCCTCCTCCTCCTGTCAACTTCAAGGTCATTTGAAAAGAACTAAAGCTTGGCTCAGTCTTTGCATATTGTACTATGTTGTTTGTTTTTTTACTCAAATTTTCAAGTTTTTTAAAATTATGCTGATGAATTTATCTAACTATATAATATATTTTACTTTAATTTCTAGGAGTGGGATGGTTTAGTAAGAATCTGCTTCTCCAGAAAAAATAAGACTATAGGTGCTTCTTTCAGGTAATTTTTTTTTCTTTTTTTTAACATATCCCCTGATTAGTCATAACAGTATTGACACATTGACAGGTTCTGCTGTCATATCGAAGTCCGTTTCTGACTACTTAAAAATTTAAAGTGCTGTTTAAAAATACTTTTTCATCAAACTAAGTTCCATAACTAGTTTTGGTTATTCTAACTTTTGTATCTGCTCTGCAGTATACTAAAAATCTAAGCTGACTCTATGCTCTGCATTTCTCTGTATTCCAGGTTCTCAAAAGTGTTGGCAGTGTTAGAAAAGAACTATCGTGTTTCATGTGCTGTAAAAAATATTGTGAGTGCATTTATCGGTTTTTTTATAAATGGGTAAAACTACAAAACAGCACAGTTAATTGTTGAAGGTGTGGGGGAAAATATTTTTAAAATTCCTGGCTCCAAAAATGTTTAGGAAAATGTTTAAAATTCTATATAATTTATAATAAAACATGTTTCAATTAATTGATGTTTGTGTTTTACCATTTCAGACAGTACCAGATGATTTTAATGTGAAGAATCAAGTTACGGAATTATTACAGACAAGTGGCTTTGAAGACAAGAGAGCACGTTCAATGTCTATTGATGATTTCATTGAGTAAGTCTAAGTGATATATTTTGAGAATAACAGTGTCTTGAATTTTAAAATCATTCAGTAAGGCAACCTTCCAATCTAGGAAATTAAATGTGCTACTAAGCTTCTTTAACACCCAGTAGTTCTTAACTTCTCGTGGTAACCGCTGTGGAAACAAAAAATTTCTCCTCTTATCAGTTATGATTCAGCCCACTAGAAGATAAACCCAGGCACTGGTTAAACTAGTTACATTTTCCAACAATCACAGAAATCCTTATCCAAATTTACTTTACTGTAATTCTAAAATGCTGTGTGGCGTCTGTCAGATATCTGCGCAGCAACGCACCTTAAAGGGGAACATTGCAACTGTTGACTTCAGTGCCAAGCTAGACATGTTATTTAGACTAGAGCGGCTGGAGAGGCCTACACTCAGATGTTATTTGGCACTAGGCTATCAAAACATGTTTATTAAGCAACATCCTTAAGTGCCATAGTATAATTCACTCATTGTTTCATTTTTCATTGCAGGCTGCTGAGTTTATTCAATCAAGCTGGTTTTCATTTCATGTGAAGTTTTCAAATAGTGTTACAGTAGTATTCAGGGACTAGAGGGGATCAGAGTGTGAAGTCTTTGGTTATTTGGAATTTTTGTGAATAGAAATAGAAAACTTTTAACCTTTGCCCACTTATCTATTTTTTTTAATGTACGAGTGTCAACAGTGGGGCAAATTTTGTCAATTGTTTTTCATGTGAGCTTTATTCAGTTTAACAAATGAACTTATCTCATCTTTGTATATAATTCTATGTAAATATTTAACAATCATTAAAAACAACAGTTTGATAACAAGCTATTTTGTTTAGTAATTGTTTTCTGTTGTACAAAGTAATATCCATGAAGTCAAAAATGGGTTTATTTCAGTGAGTACATCATACATATGTCTTTAATATTCAAATAGAAGAATGCACAACATACCACAGCCTTTATGAATAATTTAACTCCAACAATATCTAGTTAAATAAAACTCTATACAATACTTAAGACATATTTAATAAATAAACTTGGCATATACATAACAAATGGCTCTGAAAATTAAATGCCAGTTGATCCTCAGCAAAAAGTTCTTATATTTTATTACATGTACTTTGATAATTCTGTAATAATTATTTATAAAGAATATTAGTTGTTTCCAGAAGTTATTATATGGTACTATTTAAGATTTATTGCCTAAAATACAAATTCTGTCCCTGTTGTTGAGAAAAGGGGAACTTATCAAAGGTTGGGTTTAACAATTGCTTAAAAACAAAATGTTTGGATTCAAACCAGACTAGTAATTATTATGACAATCTATACATAACTGGGTTGGGGTCTGTGGATAAGAGATATAAGGAGGAAAAATATACTTTACTTAAAGAAAGTTAAAAATCTGTTCATAGACCTTGTGTCCATTACTTGAAGTCCATTAAATAACGAGTAATTTTTTAAAATGGTGTTACCCAAAGGGGAACGAATTTTTTTTTTTTTTAAAGGAAGAGAAAAATCTGTCAGTAAAGAGGTTAAATAATCTGAAAAAAAGAGGGGAAAGCTACTACTTTCTTTATTTGCTGCATTTTGGGTTATTGACTCTGTAGCCCATTTCTAAAAAATGTCTCATTTTTTAATTGATATCACATTTCAAACAGTTTATTGAATATTAACTAAGGTCTTGAGTTAAAGATGATCTTTCCCCAACAAAAAGTATATTGAGATTTCATTTTTCCTTATAAGATCATAAAGTAGACTACTAAAATGTCTTCATTTTAAAATCTACTTCAAAACCGCATTTTCTATAAAGAGCCAGGATGTTTACATCTAGTAAAACATCACAATAATATTTACATATATATTTCATATAATAATTGTGAATTTAGAAATGCCCTACTGGTTGCAAGTCACAGGAACCATAATCACATAGCTAACATGATTGGGTCATAAACATTCTAAAAAAAATATGGCCTTTTAAACATTATTTAAAGATTAACAAGGACAGAGTGCATAAAAATAAGAAAATGAATTTTGATGGAAAATTATCTCACGTACATTTTAAAATGAGTAGACATTTAATAATTTGTTGTTAGATGAGAATACTTGACTAACTTGATGTTCTAAGTTTAGTCTACTAAATGTTACTTCCACAAATGAAACATAAATCTAATTTAAAAAGAACTTCTTGTCATTAATTTTTATTTTGTCTTAATGACTGACAGAATTTAAATGGTTTTTGTCTTCTTTTTTAAAAAATGGTAAAAATAGTGCTGTAAAAGGGGTATGGTAAATAATTTTTAACATATTTACATATAAATCAATGGATTTATAATAAGAGATGAAGGCAGTGAAAAATGTAGGTATTAAAGAGAAAAAGTACATATTAACCGAATCAAATAACTTTCTTTGGTATTCAATTTAAAAAATGAACATGAAATGAATTGTTGGGTGGGTTAAGTAAGATTTGAATATGGAGAGGGCATGAGCAATGACTATCTTTCTACAATTCATAGACTTCATTCAGATTCTGGGGTCATAGGTTTCTTCTGTACTCTTTATCAACATGCTGGTTTCTTGCCAGTGGTAGTATAATGTGTTGAGTTCCAATATATTTATTTTGAGTAATATTTTTACAGCAACATAATCCCATCCAATCAGCACTCTTTCCTATAACTTTAAAATGTTTTTTGACATTGCACTGACAATATTTTTGTTTATCATTTTTTTAAAAATCAGATACAATTACCTTTTTCAAAAGTTTTATTTAAATGGTCACTGCAATATGTCAGTGAGAAAATGACGTGGTCATTGTTAATTTAACCAAAGCAAAGAAGATTTTCTTAGGACTAGAAATTTTTTATTTCCCACAGAAGATTCATGTAAGTTAAAGAACAAGATTTGTTGTTGCTAGACACATCCCCGTATTTGACCATTTAACAGGTGACAATTTATGACATTGCCTTAATAACTTTAAGCCTTTGTAACACTTCTTAAGCATTAGGTTCTTAACATCATCAATGGCACTTAAAAACTTACACAACTATTACTACGAGTTCATTAATGGCATTTTTAAAACATCCATAGGAGGGAATCCATATCACTTTTTTAAAATATAGTGTATAAATGGGATTTAATATTTATAAATCTTTTGGTTCTTTTTTGTTTAAAAAAATGTGACAAAATAACATGGAAAGGTTTGAAAGAAAATCCAATCACAATTGTTTAAGAAAATTCCAACGTGGCAAGAGTTACAAACATGGGTGGACATGGAAATACATAATTTAATAAAGACACTCAAAAGAATAAATCACCAAACAAAAGATGTCGGCATAACTTGCAAACTACATGGAGAAATCAGGTTTGTTGTGTATTTATACTCTTGTGCATCTTAGTAGTATTTGGCAACTAAATTATCAGTCAGCCAAAAAAACCAAGCCCACTAAATATATAACAAACATTCTGCGTGAGGGAGTAGATACAAGAATCCTGGCTATATCATAAAAAAAATATAATACATTACCAGATAAGTGCAGAATACACCTGGAATAATATCAACATTAGCAGAAAACAAGTCTAGCTTATTTCTTATAACTGATTTTAACTTAATCTATTTACATTACACACCATGCAATTAAAGAATAAGCTGTACAAGCAGTCATTCAACACAGGTTTGCAATTTACTGCAATATGTCAAATATTTTCACATTTACTTCCTTTTTTGTGTGTGGTCATTTGCACTGGTGTCCCTTAAGTTCCAAATTTTAATATTTTCATTCTGATATAAATAACTCCTCTGTCTTTGAATAACATACATAAGTGATAATAAATGAGCAGACTGAGTGATCATTTCGAGTCCAAATTACATCCCTTGAGAAGATGTTAGTCCACAATGTTAAAAATTAGTTCCATGACAATACCTTCCTCTGAAGCCTGATGCACTATGGGGACTAGAAATGTGTCAAGATTATTGATCATTGGCGCTGGCAGTTGCTGACCTTTAGATCCAATCTCATACCCTACCTAAAAAGAATAAAGATACATATAAATGAGGAAATATACACAACTTCTTAATCTAGAAAAAAATTTCTCATTCCTTCTTTAGAATTATTTTGTTAAAATTATCTAGGGAATTTTTTTTATAAATATCAGGATCTCGAGCATTTGTATTTCAATTCTTAATTTTAAAATTTTAATCCTTTATGAGGCAGAGATTTCAATTTACTTTTTCTCTGTATAGGCAAGAATTTTTAGGATTTTCTTCACTTTTAAATTTGCCTTAGGGGGCATGGTGGCCAAGCAGTGTGCATGTTCAGCTGGAGTACCAAGAGCCACAGGCTCCAGCCTCAGTTCCTGTGGCTACAGAGTGTCTCTAAGTCTACCCAGCTCTGATGGGTACCTGATATTAGTTGGGGTAAAAAGTAAAGGCAGCTAGGCTTTGTGCTAGCCCCACAATAACCTCATATGCCATGGATATAAAACCTTGTGAATGCTGCTTTATTAGCCTCATACAGCTTATGGTCTGGAAAGCAAATTTCACTTTATGGTTTCATTACTAAAACAATTCATATCTTTGGTGTAAGCATACATATTTAAATAAAATAAATCAAAATTTTAAGATAATTTAATCTAGATTTAGTAGAAATACATGAGGAATCTAATGCTTATCCAAGAATTAAAACAAATATCTAAAATGTTAAATAATTTTTCAAATTTTCAGTCACATGAGCTATAAACACGTGCTTGACAAAATAGTGCATTGAAGTTTTAAGTCATTTTTAAGAATTCCAATTAGTGCTACCCACCTCCCCACATGTCCCCACCAACTCACACTGATTATGCCCATGAAGTCTATGAAAATTTTTAATTTCCAATGCTGTTTATATCACAGACTTTTTTACATCAACATTAAATTCCCTTATAACCTAAGGAAATACATTAAATGCCCTTGGTTATTCAACATCACATATATTTTACATCAACATTAAATTCCCTTATAACCTAATTTTTTTTTTAGTCCCATAACCTCTTTTTTTCGAGGTCGTAGGGGGTTCTAATGTTTCCATTAGAACATTCTCGGGCTTTCTAGCGCCCATCCCTCTCCAGTTCAGCGGAGGATTTTCTTAGCGGTAGTCATTTCTCGACATTTTTATAGTGGCTTTTTGTGGGCTCGATCCCACTTCCCTCAGCTTGTGAGGCGAGCGCACTATTGACTACCCAGCCGCCTTACAACCTAAGGAAATACATTAAATGCCCTTGGTTATTCAAAATCACATATATTTTACATCAACATTAAATTCCCTTATAACCTAAGGAAATACATTAAATCCCCTTGGTTATTAATAGTGTTCAAGAGTCTGTTGTCAAGTCAGTCATAGATGACAGTGAACTGTAATTAGTAAGAGCAAAGAATCCATCAACATCAAAACTTACAGAATCTCGGGTAAGGTTGACTCTCAAACCTAGCTTGACACGACCTTCTTTCTTCAAGTCATCTAAATGTTTGATGAGTGCAGTGCAGCATGCCTGTGCAATGTCTTCTGTTAACCGACTCAGATCCAGGGGATCAAAGTGACTAGAAGTGGAATCTTGGTGTTGAAGGAAATAAACCCGTGTCCAGCGAATGGCAAGAGTCTCACCAAAGAAGTCAGACGGGGATTTAACACTAACACTTTCAACACCTTCAAGGGATGTTTCATCAATGTAACTCTTCACACTGAAAAATCGTATCCATAGTTTATAAAAAACATCAGCTTGAACATTTTTATAATATCAGCTTGAACATTTTTATTATAGATTGTTATAAACATTGTAAATATATTTTTCTATTTCACCATTCAATTAGTGTAATTTGTAATTATACAGAATAAGACTGTGATATAGCTTCCAAATAAAATACAAGATATACTATTTGTGTAATTAAAATAATAAAGGTAAATGGACATACACATATGTAAACATTTCTGCAATTTACCTGATTAATTACTACTAAATAATGAAATTTAATTTAATTTTATAGAAATAAATTAATTTATTTAATCAGTTTTTATGTATAATCCCTCCCCCCATTGGAGTTGCCAAAATCCACTCCTACAAATAGGCATTTGGCATTGCCGAAAATTTATGATTTTCTGTGGTTTTGATTCAGAGCTCAATCCAAATTTTTTTTTTCTTCCTTTAACATTCAATTAAAAAACTTAAAAATTCGCTTCCTTTATTTGAAAAGTTCTGGATAAGTCTCGTGTTTTTGGTGAATCTTTTAATACTATTGGTTTTTTTTTCAAATTGAATGATGTAAGGAAGTTTAAGGATGCTACCCAGTATGATTATGATGAAAATGTATGTGATTTAGAGGGTAATTGTGAATATGATGAAGGTGAAAGTAATGTTGATGTTCAAATTGAAGTGACTCTGACTCTGATATCCAGACTGTAAAAGATCCGTTGATTTTGTAGCCCCAGACAACAAAGATCCAACATAGACGTCCTAGGCCAACTGGATAGTATCACAGATGTTGTGGTTAAGGAGTTTATTGCAGAGTGGGGTCATAAACAAGCAGAGTCGTTTGACTATTTTAGTCTGCTACTGTATTACTACCGAAGACTTTTATATACAAATACATATGATAAACTGTGGAAGTTAGCAACAGCTGGTGAAACAAAACAGTTGTTTCATATTTATAGCATCATGGGTTTTCATGATTTAAAATGTGATTGCCACATCTGATCAGTCAAGAAACAATATGGAACAAGAAAAAGGTGCAAGAGACTGGGGTTATGGATGTAATTTGGGCCAAGTTAGACTGACTGTGTAAAGAAGAATGTTTCTCAAAATTCAATGTTAACTTCTGTCACCAGCACTTGAAGATAATTTTTAAAAATTTTCGTTTTTTTTTAAAAGAAATTTTATGTAGCATTAAACCTTGCCCAGATTTCTTTTATTTTCAAAAATGTGACTTAAATTGGTTTAATAGTTTTTTTTGTTTTTTTTTTGTTGAATTTCTTAAAAATGCATTTAGCAGTTTGAAAGACTTGTGCCTCTTTTCTCAAGGAAAGACTGTGTGGCTCAGTATTGGTCTAATGGCGAATGGGTTTTAAGAACAAAGATACTTATCATTGAATAATTAGTGCTTTTTATGCTCATATTCTAAGAATGCAAACATTTGATTTTAGTAATTAACTGCCTAAAGAGTAAGACTCCATGTTTTTGACTCACCCAATGTTAAAGTTCCTGTCATTATCCACCCATTTCAGTTCAACCATTTCCTCCACCGTACTTGAATCTGTTGGTCCACATTGAATAGTATAGTCAGTCATTTCTTTCAAGGCCTCTTTTATGCTAACCATTGCTTCTGGCAAAACTTGTACCATCAGACCATCTTCAACAATGCTGGATTTAGCCCGAAGACCAGAACTTGTTTTAAGGGCCCCATTGAAAACAACAAAACTTGCCCCTGTTACTGAAGGATGAAAATAAATTATTGTTTCTTAATGAAAATAAAACAAATTTTGTGAGTAAAAACAGGCTGCCTTTAAAAGTTGATAATTTCTCAAGCTTTCTCTAAAACTAAATTTTTTTCACCAACTGACCTAGCCTTGGCTTGTTCTGTATGTTAATTGCTTGGGTCTGGTAGTTGCCATCATCATTCTGAATACACACCAAATGTGAATCAGCCTCTGAGCTAAATGAAGACCCAAGTGCCATCACGTGTTCATTGCTGTTCCTCACAACCTTCATCACCTGTGGGTGCAACATTTAAAACTTAACGACTAAGTCGAATATCAAAGGTGTTACAAGCTACTTGGAATTAAAATTTTAATTTCTTTTATTTCTCAACATGTTATCACTACAAAACTTAAATCAGACACTTCCAAATGAAGCCCAAGAATACTAACATCATTGTATCTATTGCGTGGGAAGCTGATGACTGTCTTCTTGTTCTCCATGTGTATAGTTACACCTCTTATTTGTGTTAACATGTATTGATAGTTACGAAAGTCGGCCAGCAGGTTTATGATGGTGTGACCAATTTCAAAGAACACAGGCTTCCTATTCCTGACACCAACCAGTGGACACGGATAATCTGGATATCAACATAAAATTGTCAATCCATGCATAAATTAAGAATAGGTAAAACGAAACCAATAGAAACATTTTCTGACACACAGTTGGTGCTTAATTCTGCACCACACGTAGTGTAAAATGTTAATTTTAGTGATAGCCAAATGAATGACTGTCGTTCTGCCTGCTTATTGATTTGTAAATTGGCAAAGACAAATAATATTAACTATCTTTAAATAAAAATTATATTTTGCTAATGCACCTTTAAGAGTAACCCACTTACATCTATACTCTGCTCCTAGTCGAAGCATGAGCCGTATGGGGAATACTTTGGCCCAAGGCACCTCCCATTTTTGTAGAAGTATTCCGAACAGGAATGGTGACTCTGGCAATGGAAGTTTGTTCAAACACTGAAAGGTTGGCCTCAAATACAAGAAACCACCATGTTCTCGGTGGCCCAAGAAATTCTGATGGAACATGGAGTGGCCCATGTCTTGTATAGGATAACCTGGTGGAAGTAAATCGTTTTGTCATTTAATAATTGCTCAATGCCCAAACCAATGTTGATATTTTTATCCATGTCAAAAAAAGTAATGTTATCTAAATAAACCACTAGTCCACATTCTCTATTGCATCAGCCCTTTACTGGGCAGAGTTTTACGGATTTTTATCCTCCAAATGGGCAAGATTTTTTCAATTTTAGATACCTTTAAGGGTACGTCGGTAAAAACACCATATCTTGGGTATAAGTGCGAATATTTTAATGAAATAAAATGCACAATAAACAAAAATGAATTCTCTTTTGATTGTGTACCTTTTTATCCTTGTCAAGTCTTGTTTTTTTTAATCCATCTCTTCTCAAAAAAAAAATTCCAATAACATTTTTAAGATGTCCAAACAAGCATTATTGACGTTTACAGGCAAATATTTCCAGTCTAACTGAAAGATTGGATGTTTGCACTATACTAACACTAATGTCACTATCAATCTTTTCATCCAACTCAAAGTACATTTTTCTCCACTCAATTTCTGTTAAATTTAAGCCTGTAAACTCCACTTTATTGCTTCAAGAATCCAAACCATCAATTTTGAACACTCACACAAAAAAATTGAAAAAAACCAACAACAAAGAGAACACGTACGGAAATGTAGTGAAATATATCTACAACAGAAGAAACAGGAAATAACATCCTGGAAGTCTCGTGATTTTTTTTTAAAAACGCAAGATTTTGACTGAGGTACCGACCGTTTTACGCGTTTAAGGGATAAGAGGGGTAGATAAAATTTAAAAATTAACACTAAGTGACTTACATACAGTGGTATCTCTGGTTACAAACACCACAAGTTTCTAAAAATTCAGGTCATGAACAACAACTTTAAAATCTTTTTGTCAGATAATGAACTGGGCCCATAAGGTTTATTGTTCCATACAAACCATTGTGTACAGTAAAAACTTTACTTAAGAATCACTAGCATAGTAATGCAAGTGTGTTCAGCCCACTTTTATTGGCCTTACTAATCGGTCATTATAGATATCTGAGTAAGTAAAATATTTCTCATGATTGCTTTCTTGACCAGAAAGTTAAATGGAAAAGACGTAAACAAGGTAAGGGTTAGCCTGAAAGGACGTAACAAAACAGCAAACGTTTTGGCAAAGAGTCTTTTTCAACTGACATACAATACACAAATAAAACAAATATAAAAAATAAAAACTTAATTTTAAAACAGTGAAATTTTTTATATTCGTTTTATTTGTGTATTGTATGTCCGTTGAAAAGGCTTTTTGCCGAAACATTCGCTGTTTTGTTACGTCCTGTCAGGCTAACCCTTACCTTGTTTTCGCCTTTTCCATTTAATTTTTTATAAGCCTGATTGCAGTCTCACCCCTCACTTTGTTTGACCAGAAAGTCAGACTATCCTATATTTAATTGATCAGGTTTTTACTTTTTTAAAATTTTAATAAGTGAAGCAAACATATTCTTTGCATTTCTTTTTGTAAATAAACAGATGTTTGTAAAAAAAAATAATTTTAATGATTCTTTTGTTTTGGAACGTGCTGTCCTTATTTCATTGATATCAGTGATATCAGCGTTTTGGGTTTGGAATGCTTCAGGTTACAAACCAAGTACTGAAACAAATTGGAGAACCAATTGACTACAACAATCAACTTACTACAACAATCAACTGACATCCAGGAGTAGACTCACACATATACATCCTCAAAATACAAATATTTACCTAATTATCAGCAAGCATTAAATTAACATTCACCCTACACTTCATACCTTTAAGTGCTTCCTCATAAACATTATGGAAATGGAGAAACATGTCTCTAGGAGGAGACAATGAGGTACTGGTCACTTCTTCCTCTGTCAGTTCCAACAAGACGATCAACTCACTCTGACCAGCTGTGTTCATGCCTCGTGTCACAAAACACCAGCAAACTCTATTCACACAACAATCCACTGAGAGAAATGAGCAAACATTTTAATAAACACATTTCAAGACAGGGTCTAAACTTATTATCTATTTTATTTCTATATCACTTGATTTAATTGAAAATTAACCATTATTAATTTAAGTCACTTGTCTGTGTTTCTGAATGGTAAAATAAAATTGTCATCTACCAAAAATGTATATCAAATTAAATTTTAAATTTTGCTAACTTACAATTCACTATTTTCACACCGATAACCAGATTTTTGTTTGCAGCATAGTATATTAATGGTCCTCCTTCAGCTGAAATAAGTTTATGAAGCAATTAAAACAGTTCATCTTGATTTTATTTTGGGGATTTTAATTGCTATGATAAATAATTTAAATTCAATTTCATTTAAATGCTTTATCACAGTTCTATTCTATAAATAATTGAAGGCATGTTCCAAGCAAAGGGATAAATGATCAAAGAAAGTGCTCACACTTATAATCAGCTGTGTAATCAATCTTATTAAGTGCCTCATCTCTTTCAATAAAACCTGGGAGAAATGAAACAGTTAAATTATACATACACAATACACATTGTGCAAGGATGATATAAATAACAGAAATAAGCAGTGATCAAATGAAAGAAAAAAATATATAAGCTTAAAAGTTAGTTAAATATTTCTGATCTTGGCTGCTAGTGTTGCAAAGGCCACAAAGAAACTCTTTCCAAACATCTCTATTCTTGACTATTTTTCCAGCATTTAATATTTGTCATTTCTCTGCCTTTCCTTCAAACCTTGACTTTCAATAAGAATATGGGCTAAGCTAGGTTTATTTACTGTGACAACATCACATTAATAAACAAAGTAATGTTTGACTCTAAATGACAATAACAGAATGTGGAGGCCAGTGTTCCCTCTAATTTCCCATAGACGGTGAGAATCAAAAGATACTGGCTCTGCTAATTAAGAGGCAAATATTTTTGCACTACTTGCCAGTATTTAAGTCTATAAATGAAGCCTGGAGGGGTGAAAAAAGCACAAAGATAGCTTGAGATAAAATAATACCAAAAGCCGGTATATAATTGAATTCCATAGCCCATATTTGCTTTTTTTCATCTGTGATAATATGAGTTTCAAGTAATGCCTCCCTCCCAAGCACAGGGTGTGGGAAAATATATAAGAAGTGGGCACCATCAACTCAATTCCTCGTAATACATATACAAGTAATATTTATGTGGGACAAAGGTTTGTCTCTCTTAATATTGTGGAAGTGTTGAAACCAAATTTTCTGCTACAATCCACTGACAGATATTTAATTTTATATTCATTACAATACATTGTATTTTATTTGACCGAAAGTTTCAAAATACCTGTCTCTCCCTGAATGAGGTATATTGGAGGCAAACCTTCTTCTGGTAATAAACAAGGACTTCGAGAAAGACTATCATCTTTAATTTTACGAGCTGGTGGAGAACCTGAATAATGATAAAAATCTCATTTGTTAGAGAAATGTGCAATTAGGCTGCTTAAATAATATATACTTAATTAAATTAGGTTTTTTCATTTTTTGAAAATCTACATTCTGGTTGTAGATGAAAAAAGTTTAAACTGACCCTGATGGGCTCCTCTTCTCACTGCCCTAGCAGAGCGGCGTGGTCTCGTTTGCTCAGGCCCATCCAATTCAGTCAAATCTCCTCCAGGCCTTATACCATCAGAAAACATTACTTGTTTGGGTTCCCCTGTACGTTTTTGGCTGCCTAAAATGGGGATCAAATATTCACACACAAAAAAACCACTTAATGTAATAAAAGTTTAAAATTAGCACAACCTTGTATTATCAATTTTAGAATTTTAATCACAGCCCTAACCACTCTACCATTATTCCCAAAGTAGTATTCCATGCTGACTATCTAACTTTAGAAATTTAGTATTAAAACCAAGTTTCACTCAAAGAATGAAGGAAGTCATTTGGGATGCTTTGGTTGTTTTTTTTAAAATTACAGTATTTTTACGCACATTCCCGGCGGGTTATACCAGATTATACAAAACCCGCAGCTGTGGCGAGGTATCTGAAATTTTTTTGCTGAATAATCCATCAATGACGCAATAACTTGCAAAACACGAATATAATATTTGATTCTGTATAGCTTCTGGTAAATTTTGTTCACAATCTACCTGTAAGCGTTTGATATTACGCATTTAATTTTATAATGTCATAAATAAAATTTTTAAATAGTCCAATTTAAACCGGTTTGGAACCAGTTTTCGTTCATGTCATAAATCGAATGCCTTGTATAACGACTGCAGTTGTCTGATGGTACCAGAAAAAAAGAGTGCATACTTGTTTACATTGAGCTCATCGAATAAAATACCAAATTTATACGATTTAATTTATAATTACCGGGTATTTATAATTTTATGTGCATGGAATTGATAGAGTTGTGAAATGTAGTACAGTAAGTACATCTCCTAGAGTGGTTCAGAGTGATATGACTTCTCAAATGTGGTGGGGTAGTGCAGGGTATAAGCGTGGGCGGGTTATACCACAATTTTTTACAGGATCTAAAAATTCTGCGGGGTATATGCGTGTGCGGGGAATGTGCGTGAAAATACGGTACCAAGGACTATAAAGGGAAGTTAGTTTTGTTAACATGAAAATTAATAGATCAAAGATATTTATCATTCATTCACATTTAAATCAGAATGATAATCAAAAACATTGGCGGCAGCAAAAAGCAAAATAAAATAAATGCTAATAGGTTATGAAGCTTAAAAAACAAAATTTATTATTTTTATTTTTTAATAAAGAATTTTTTTGCTCATGAACATGAGGTATCTTTATGACAGCATTTCTCAAAATGAGGAGATATTTGGGTCACTACAAAATAATACAACAAAATTTAAAAGAAAAACAACCACTTGAGATTTTTTTGAGAAGCACTGAGCTTTTTGAGAAGCACTGATTTTTGAAGATACTGAGCTTGCTATTAGGACTGACCTGAAGGTTTAAGTACACCTGTCGGCACCATAACAACCGGAGGGCTGGCATGACTGCTGGCCTGCTGGTTGGGTGGCACTTTAGAACAATACTCATTAGGGTTGTTAGGATTGGGACGAGGGTTGGCACCAGCGCCAGGGGCTGCGGAGGGAAGCAGGGCATGGCGGATCAGATTAAATAATTATTCTACTTTTCAGTAATTAGATTTAACAGAATTTGAAGTTAGCCATCTCAATGCAGACAGGAAGCGAAGTCTTTTTAATAACTTTTAAAACCTTAAGTTTCTTTGAAATTTACTTTTTATTTTTATGATAAAGTAAAAGTTTATAATAATTTACTTTAAATTTTTTTAAATTTCAAAATAGAAAACATGCCAACAAACACTTAAGAGATATAGCTGGAAACAGAATGCAACTGAAATTAGCAACATGCTCAAATAAATAAAGCCAAACCCATGCTGGCAGCACAACATTTCGGTTTTTCTACCTTTTCTTATAAAGTAGATTTCTGAGTAGTAGATTTTACTAATTCACGTTCAAAGTAATTTAAATCTTTTTGTTTGTGATTTTTACATTTAAAAACCTTGAAGTCTTTTGTTTTCTAGGTATATTTTGTTCCTCAACATCAAAAATACTTGTTACTCATATTTATTTTTAAAATGTTAAATTATAGAGTCAAAACAAAAGAAATTCACCTTTATAGAAATATAAACTTTTTTAAAATGAAAATTAAAAAATAAATTAAAACTCTAGATTAGCACTTAGATGAAACTATTTAAGCCATGTGTTTCCACTCTCTGAGCAAAACTTTCTATTGTCATTATTCTGGTATTTGAAATCAATTAGTTTTATAAATTAATTATACTCTTTCCTTCTTTATCATTTTAGGTAACACAAACAAGAAGACAAATTAAAGTTGAAAATGTATTCACTGAATGTCCCTTGAAATGCTATAAGGTAAATTACACAGATAAGCTTAATTAAACAGACCATGACAAAGCATACTACAACTATTGAGTGTTATACTTTTTTTAAAAAACAAGAATGTTTCATTTACTCTCAAATAACCATTTTAGCAACAAAAATATAAATATTTATAAAGCATCTTATATATATTAATACTGAAAAAAAAATCAACACAAAAAGTGGTTGAGTTAGAACTATTCATTTACAGCCCATTTTCGTAAGTAGTGATTAAAAATTGACAAGGAAGAATAAAATTCAGTTACTGAAACTGTTGACTCACCTAAAGACAATTGATTGTGACAGTCCAGACACACACGTGCCTCCTTGTTCTCCAAGTAGGGGAGAATTGCTTTCTGACTACAACAAGATGAGCAAAGTACCTGGGAAAAACGAAAGTAAATTTAATAAAAATTAACTACAAAACTATCTTATCTTATCTAGTACAGAAGATTATTGTGTCCTACTCTTATCCATGGTTTATGTTTAGTCTTGCATTTTTAATAGAGTTTTAAATGTTGATAGAGTGTTGGGCTTTCCTGGTTTCTTCAGGCAACCCATTCCACGCCCAAATTACGGACAGAAGAACAATAATTTGTATCTGGCTTACAGAATAAGAAAAGAGTAATTATGCCTATGTCTATCTAAGGGTAGTATTGGATTTTTTCTAGTTATATTTATGATTTAATTGGTGGATGGGTCCATACAGAAGATGTATATTCTCGTAAATGTCTCACCAAAGTAAAGTAGCATGCGTTTGATCTTTTTAAACTATGAAGACACAATGGATTTAAAATTGTTAAAGTTACTCCTGCTTCTTCTCTTGTTTGCAAAAGTGCATAGCCTTAAACAGATATGTTCTTCTAAAAATTGACTTTATATGGATAACTTTTTCCCTTGAATTATAATTTTAACTATCTTTTAAAAATCAATGTTACATTCTCATAAGTTCAATGCCAAAACTATATTCACAGTCTATATCAACTGCAAATTTGTCAATTCAAATCCAAAGTTAAAGTAATCATCTAAAATCTGTCATAGAATATTATGACATTTATGTCAGTGAGCAATCACCGGGTGCTAAACAGAGGCACTTGTATTGGTTCAGATTGAACTTATTAGAATTGATTTCTTCACAAGATTTTAATATTTTAATTACCGTAGCTTCTCGTTCTACAGCCCGTTCTTTCCTAAGCCGACACCCCCGACTTTTGAAGAGAAAAGTATTAAAAGTGTGTAACCCGCTCGCAAGCCTACCACCCCCCAAAAAAATAATAATAAAGGCAGCTAAAGAAAAATGGTACAATTTTTTTTTTAACGACAAGCTTAATTGGTCATTACGATTGTTTACTTTGTACTATCTCTCTTTGTCGTTGCACTCTTTGCATGGCAAGTGTAACCTATATTTTTTTAATAAAATTCTTTTGTAAACAGTGGCAAAAGCATGTACATTCAAATTCGTTGTTGAAAACAAAATTTGTAAAACAATTTATTAAACATTGAACAAAAATAAATAAAATTATTAAATAAGGTAAGTGCAGATGTTAAAAATATATATAATAGCTTCTAGTAGAGCAATCGAATCTTGCAGAATGTAGAAAAAGACCTTGATGATCTACAATAACCACACAATATTCATAGTACATGCAGAAATAAACTATGACCCGCTCTAAAGCCGACACCCCCACTTTTCCCCCTAGATTTTGTCCAAAAAAGGTTGGCTTTAGAACTAGTGTCTAAAATAACAAACAGCTCACCTTCCCACAAGCTCGACAGTGGTGTCTCCTTTTCCATATGGTAAATTTGACTTTGCACATCATACAATCATTTGCTTCAGCATCTGGTATCCAGAATGGAGCCTGATAACCTAAGTTACTCATGAGTGTATGGGGCTGAGCTGTTGACATGATGATTGTGCCATCTTCTCCAAGCTCAGGCGACCTGTTGATAGAATTGATCTCATCTCCATCAGCCAAGTTTAACTGATCTTTAGGTTCAGCTGAGCTCGGTGATGGTTCATCTGAAGAATAAAATTTAAGGAAATTTTACAATGCAAAAATAATTTGTTGCTAAAACACTTTTCGAGTAATGAAACTACTGTCTGAAACTAATTAAGGAATGTCTGAAACTATGAATTTAAAATTGCTTTGTCATTACATCTTTTAGCAAGAAATTAATTTATCAACAGACATATTTAAGCTGCTTTCAGTAAATAAGAGTGCACAAAGCATAATTTACAGGCCTTTCATTGAGGGAATCATAAGGTATACCTTCACCTTTCTTAGATTAAGCCATTGTTAAAGATTGATTTTCTCTTCGTAAATTTAGCACCACTTGATTGGTATGATGGTGAATTATTTTTTTTAATCAGAGGATTCATCCAAACAGATGTTAATGTAGAAGATTTTTTTTTTAAAGTTAGACTCTCAAATTATACATGTTTCTCTTTCTGTGAGATAATAAAAAGTAAGCATTCACAACAAGATGATACATGGAAAGCCTTTAAAGTTACAAAATTGAATTACTTTTTTTAAAGAAAATTTTGAAGACATTGACGGCTTAAAAAGCTTGATACACAAATCACATTCTTTCAAAATACCATACCTTGTTACATATTGCAGAGTCACTGCTTGTTGCATTAATTATTATTTTTTTTTTAAAAAGAAAAAGAAAGAAAGAAAATTCCCCCAAAATTAATTTCCTTTTTAGGAGTTTGGTAGAACTTCTTGTTTTTGGGGAAGAATTAGCAGTTACAAAAGACTGTTTCAACGGTTAACTATCAGTGAATAAGGTATTTTTTCTAAAGTTCTCAGAACCCACAAAAGACCATAAAAAATTTAGCTACACTTGCTCGCATTGTCTGATGGTGACATCGATATCTCCACCACTTGTGTTCAGCTCTCTTGTGCAATGCTCATCAACTCAATGAATTTGCAAATAAAAATTAGTGAGCAAATCAATGGAGTAAGCAGTGATTAATAAGTTAATTTTTCTGAAACACAGGGGGACTTTGGATATCAACGTTGATCCGTTCTTAAGAAGCATCGCAACCCAAATTTCAGTGTAAGTTGCAATATTCAAAAAAATATAAACCGGTAAGTACTGTATGAACAATGCTATAAACAAATGTAACAGTTAATGACATTAAAAAAAAAGTATCCAAAAAAAGAGAAAAAATTCCTTACATGTAAAAAAAAAGAATTCTAAATAAAACAATTTTAAAAAAATATGAAATGATCTTTAATATTTGTATTCTTTTTTTTAATTTTTATGGTGTCATGTTCATAACCATGAAACAGCGTAAGTCAGGACGGGGGTAACCCAAGGACTCCCTATTTATTAAAACAGCATATGTTTCAATCATCAACTGGCTGGGATTATATATTTAAATAGAAATTCATTGGTTGTTTTAAGATTTTACCCCAAAAAAATGAAATCTTGGTAATGTCTTTTTCAGGCCAATGGAATTAATGGTTAACCAGTCCAGTATAACAGGACTAGTCCTTCCTGTTAACCGTTAACAACTTTACTTTTAAAAGATGCCTACTGATGATTTTTCATCATTCTTATTCACGGTTATATTGATTGTGTCAACAAAAAAAAATTCATTTAAATTATTATAGGTTTCAATAATTAAGCATGGATTAAGGTAACATGTATTCAATGTTAACTGCAAAAAATGTATTTGTTTTCCTGATTAAAATTCCTACCTTCCCGTTCATCACCCTCATAAGAATGTTCAATACTGAATTCTGGTCTGCGGATATTCAGTGATGTTGGTCTCTTTGTTTTCTGCCCTGCCCCACCATGTAAGTTTTCTTGGGGTGAGCTCGATAAATCACTGTCTGCACCTGAATGAGATGTGGTAAAATCGTGAATGATTGGACAATCACTTGTCAATTCTCTTTGACCCACCTCCTCGAGGTCTCTGCTATGTGGCTGTGATTGTATGGTCACATCTGGAAAATAAGCAGACTGAGGGTGCTGTGGGTTATCATCCTCAATGGCATCTTCCACTGTCTTTACAACTGAAGGCAGATTCAGATTCACCTTGGACAATCCTAACAAACTGTTAGGACGATTCTTTTTCAATGCTAATGGATCTTTAGGCCTGGCACCAAGTCCCCCACTCAACACCGGGTTACCTCGTTCACTACTTGATAGTGAGGGGACTGGACTAATGGATCTCAGATCATGAATACCTGAGGAAGCATCAAAAGATCTTTCTTCAGTGGACAACAAACCAGATGTAATGTCTGAGCCTTGAGTGACATCTGGTTGGTTGAGACCAGTCATCAGTTGTGAGGATTCTGTTTCACTTGTTCCATTATATTTAATACCCTGAGCCTCGACAACTTTATCCAAAATACTCTCTATTTCCATTTTTCCTTGCAGTAAATGTGCCCCTATACTTCCACAGTTGATAGAATGAGCCCTTTCACGGGAGTCAAGAATGTTTTCAATTTCCATTTTCCCCCTCATTATAGAATTGTAGACATTTTGCCTGATACTATCATGTTTGTTTGACTCACTTCTTTGGGTCTCATCAAACTGATTTGAGATGACCTCTTGGGAGTGGATACCAAGATCAGCAACCAGATCAGGGTCAGGATGATGAAGGTTCAAGGCAGGGTTATCAACCGTACTTGCAGGTGGAGGAGGTGAGGGACTGTGATGATCCAACTTCCTCTCTGCTTCACTGAGTTCATCAGCCAGACTTCGACTTCCTTGATCGTCATTTAAATCACTTTGAATATCAGGAACATGACCCTGATCCACAGGTGCTACAGAAGTATTGTATTCTCCAGGTGCTTTTGAGGAATTATAATTACCCACAGCCCCTTCATCTAGTTCATTGAGGTACATGTTGACCTCGCTATCATCCAAGTCTTCATCCACAGGATCATGAAAGCCAACTGTTTGTTCAGATACATCCAATTTTTTATCAGCTGTAGTGGTAACAGATGGCTGCCAGACCTGTGAATTAGTAACTGATGTATTGTTCACAGATAACATTTGGAGAGGAGTGTCCTCAGACAGGTTGGCATTTTGAGATGATGAAGTTTGAGGCTGTTGCTCTGCAAGCATGCCATTATTTGGTACAAGATTAACTGTATCCATGCTTGCATAAATGGGGCTGTGGTTTTGATCTGCCTCATTGTAAGTTTTTGTGTCACAGTTGACAGCTGTATCACCGTGGCCATCAACAAGAATGTCTGACTTGGGGAAAGGTGAGGACATCAGTTCATGTTCACTTGCTGGAGACAGTGCATCCGTCTGCACTTCAATGGGTTGATACGCAATAGTTCCTTTACGTTCAGAACTATTTGCAATACCTTTACGATCATAGACGTTTGTAGATGAGTAAACAGTGTTAACATTCTCTCCATTAGCAGACACTCTGGTTAGGTTTGTAACGATCTCATTCTGGTTATTTCTCTTTTTTCCATCTGATGATCGGTCATAGCCATTAAATGAGAGACTGTTTATCTGGTGATCTGTAATAAAGCCCAGCTTACTGCTAGAGAAGTTGTCATAGGGGTCATCATATGACACATTGGCTGGTTCTCGGACTGCTCGCCTCTCTAGTGTGTATCCACTGTAAGAGGGAAACTTGTTGGGGTTCAAAGCATTCCATTCATTTTCTTCCTGTTTTTCCAAGAACTCGCTGTACCCACTGGGTTTGAGTTCTTGTCCGGGAACTATTGACAGGGCTTGTTTCTCTGAAATCAAAGAATTTAATTACATTAATAAATTTGAAAGTAGAAAGCAGTTTCAAGTAAATTCCATTTACTTTGTAGTAAATCTGTGGCAAGACAATTGATGAAAGTAAGCAGCTGTTGTTTTTTATTTTTTATTTTTTTAGGATAAAACTTGATGTGATGATATATGAACTACTGGAGCAAGGAAAAAGTATGTTGGCTGGTGGTCCATTCATGATTTGAGAAAAGAAATTTTACCAGATATTTAGTCATCCAGTCTCACTCATGTTGCATTATAATAACCCTCCTGGCCTTAGATTTATAATTGTTTGCTTGTGAATTGTTCAACTTTTACATCCTCAAAACAGTTTTATTTTTATAGCACAATATTAGATGGCCATCTTTATTGAACTAATGATTTCATTTTCCATCTTCAAGCATGAAAAATTAAAGCCATTCCAAACCAACATTTCTGTAAGGTTTTGTTCAACTGGCAATTTGGCTGAATAAACAGAAGTGTTTGTCCTCAACAATAAATGAGACCTCTTTTTGTTTGAAGAAACTTTGAGAATTGTTCTTAACTAGCAGACTCAGCTGTGAGTACCCAAACATGTTAATGTGCCCCATGAGAGCTTGCTAAATTTTTTCTTTTTTATATTATTTGTGTCATTTATACTTTGCTTTGAGTCCCCCCCCCCCTTTTTTTTAAAGGCATATTTGGTTAGATCATAAAATTATACAAAGAGATGTATTGTGCTAATTTTAAATTTGATGTTGCTTTCAAAATACATAAGACAACAAACAAACAAAAACACAAGCACTTCTTTTAATAAGAATATACATGGCAGAGTTCAATATACTAGATAGATTTCTTAGACTTTAAATTAATGCTAGTCTTTTAAGAAGCATTACTTGAATGAACGTTTTATAAAAATACATTCAGTAAATTTGAAATTCCCACCCTCCGGTTGCTAATGTTTGGTGGCATAAGTCTCATATCTCTTTTATAATTTAAGTTAAAATACAGTCCTGGATCTCTTCAAGAAAATAAAGCAAGATAAAATGGTAAATTTCAAATTGTAAAAGATGTTAAATTATCTTTAAGTTTGTAGCATTTGGAATAAACAAATAATTGTGGAAATAAAAGAAAGAGTAAGAGCTAGTCAACTTTTCATTTCATTGGAACTGTCATAAGACTAGATTATTAATTACAAACAAAACAAATCATTCCTAAACACCCTAAAATAATTTTTATTTTTTCCATCAATACATAACTTTTATACCACAATTCATTATGAACATAAAATACATATTTCAATTAATGTTAAAAATTTCTCAAAATATCTACCTTCCTCCTCAAATTCATCCAATACTTTGTCCAGATCAACAAAATCCATGCTGTTTATTTTGCCTGGAAGATAAATACAAAGCAATATAAGATTAATCTTATGATTGCATGGAAGACAAATACAAAGCAATATAAGATTAAACTTATGATTGAAACTTTGCAACCAATGGACTCATTTAAACTCATAAAATTTCACTCATTTTTATCTATATATCGGTTCAACTGACAGAGTTCTGGACACTTACTTCAATTATCTTATTATTAATAACTAAATCCAAAATTAAAAGACTGAATTAAATACTAAATTTAAGTAAATCAAAACAGAATAAATGAAAAATATGTTCCCAATAAAAGTAAAGTCTGTAACTCTAACTTTATACATTATAGCTATAGTACTTTAGACTACAGTCTATACTAGTCTATAGTACTCTATAGTCTGGTAATGCACCACATCTGCATCATTTTAAAATCGTGAATTTCTAGTTTCATGTGCTATTCAATATTAAACAATTTTCCTAAGATTCTCACTATTTTTACTTACTACTGAAATAAAAAGTTTAAAATTGGTCAAACTTGTTCAAACATTTTTTTTTTTAAATGTAAGTAAAAGCTCGGTGGAATTTAAAAATGACAAGATAAAAACTTCCTAAACAGTAAGTTGACTGGATGTTTGTGTCCATATTTTCTTTTTAGTTTGGCTTAAATAAATTACACCTGGGGGAGCTACCATCTCCTACCAGGCGCGTCCTCAGGTGGTGGATAGAGGAACGACCCTTAGATATAAGGGTTAGCCGCGAATATTGAATAAGCGGCCGTGGACCAACTGGTTTGTTGTCGTTGAGGATGGGGTGGGGTATCCCCTGGTAAGGATACTCTTTAAAAAATGCCCCATAAATCCAAGGAAATGACGGCAAAAAGCGAACATAGAGCGCTTAAACTCTAAACCCGGACAGATGAGGCCGTTAGCTAGGGATAGCAATCATCTAGGAGAGAAAACTCCAAAATAAAATCAACTGCTGCCTTGCAGAAGATGAAGGGATTCATAAAGGCTAGGGATCATTACCCGAAAAATAAGGCAGTTATCCATTGAGCTGAAAGGGAACCCTCCCAGATGGTTATGCGCAGGGCCAACAACCCAGCCATGTAAAAAGAAGATTGTTACTGAAACCGAAAGCAAAGCAAACACATGTAACACAGTCAGAGGCGAGAGTAGAGCTCCGCAAAGGAGACTCATGAAGCCTTGTGGGGAAAGTCAACAGAATCCCACAAGGCCGACCACCCTACTCAAACCGATGAAAAAGAAAAATCACCTCATCCACAAGGCACCTCTCAACTTGGGAACATAGAATGTCAGAACACTACAAGAACCAGGCAGATGCGCTCAAGTCGCCAAAGAGATGGTAAGGTACAAACTACAAATTCTGGGACTAAGTGAAGTACGGTGGAACACATTTGGAGAAACTAGACTTCAATCAGGTGAAATCCTGCTCTTCTCTGGAAAAGAAAATGAGGAAGACATCCATGAAAATGGAGTAGCACTCCTACTGAGCAAAGATGCATTTAAGAGCCTCCTTGAATGGGAGCCGATTTCAGAAAGAATAATCAGGGCCAAATTCCTGTCCAGGTT
>MUZC01004129.1:759347-771504 GCA_002072015.1 Radix auricularia | reverse complement strand
GGGGGGGGGTGAGTGCAAAATAAGGCGAAATGGCGTGACGTATACTAGGCCACCAAATGATGTTTTATTTATTTTTTAATTTAAATTCTAACATACAGTTTCTAAAGTTTGATCTTCAAAAAGACTTCCGTGCACCAATTCTTTTCAATTGAGCTTTTAACACGACTGACTTTTGCTATCAACCAAAAAAATCAATGCCATTCGCCTGATGTTAAGAAATTAAGGCATAACCATAATTAGGATTGCCATTAATCTACAGTAAAGAAATGCATGGCGTTCAACAAGATGGCTTGGAAAAAAAGGGGGGGGATAATCTCATTTTAAGGAACAATTACTTTAAAACTACGCATTTGAAGAAGAGCAATGTTACGGCTCTTGGTTTGGTGTTAAAATAAGGTTTTATTATTTATAATGATATATTTGCAAGTTTGTGTTAATATATCATTCAGTTTGCAAAACAGTCCAACCGTTTTATAATAACCTTTTTATAATGCACAGAAAAGTGTCTGAGGGGGGTATCTCCCTTTACCCAACAACACCGCCCCCCCCCCCCGCGCTAAATTACTTTGAAGGTGAAGGTCGTAGTCCTGAAAAATTGACTGTTTGCATTCATCGGAAAGTATTTTCTGTTCGTTATCAATAACGTCATGTTTCGTGGATAATAAAAATAGAAAATGTGAGAATGGTAGCTGGCGGCTATACTATACCTTTATAGGCTTACAGGCTTAGACTTATTCCGCCATTGTATTCTTCAAAACAGTCTCTTCCATAGATTCTTGGACTTTGGTGTGAAGACATGATAGAAATTAATAAAATAGGGCTTATTGTATGATTAGTTTTTAAAAATATTTTAGTTATTCCGAGTATATGCGAGTGGTTTAGTTGTGTTTATTTCACAAAATTGTAGGCTACTTCCCTACAGGCCGTCCAACAACACACATTGACAGTGTTCTTTTATTTATCTATACAGAGAGCCAAGGGTGTGAGAAAACCAAACATGTTTTACTAGTGTCAGGGTACGATACCACAGTCTCCACCCACGACTTGCTGTTTTATTATCTTTTTTTTAAAACGTTTAAAAATGTTTTGTAAAACCTCGTCACAGGAGAGTGCGCACCTATGTCAACCAAAGCCACGGTACGACGCATGTTTACACGGGGGGGGGGGGGGGGGGGGNNGGGGGTTGGCAGACTGCGACACAGTTGGCAACCAACGGCCCGCCGCAACTCTCGTGTTTTAAAAGCCGCGGCGGTGTTTCGTGATAAGACCTGCCCTCATTGCCCTGTGAACGGCAGCAAGGATCAGTCCGGTTTCAGGCCAGAATGTCATTTCCTCTACTTGTGGTAGCGATGTCACAGGACTGGAGTCGCCAGAAGAGTGACTATGGCTAACCGTTTCATTTAGCGTCATGTTGCTAGGCTCGCCCAATATGGCGGATACTGGGGGAGACTCCACCACGAACCCGCCCCTTCCCCAAAATGTGAAGGAGCTGCTGTGGGAGGAGAAGACAAGGACTTTACGTGAGCTACTTTCAAGCTATCGTCTGCCTTTAGCTGTCAAACTAAAGAGTGGGGATGTTTCTAGATATTGGACACCGCCCGCAGCAACTGGTGCTTCAGAGGATAACCCAAACAAGGAGGCGTCTTCCACAGACACCAACGTAAGCGTCACGTCCATTGCGACGCCTTCGGTTCAGTTCACACTCGGTCGGGACCCGCTCTCAATCAGTACAGACAATACCATCACCACCAGGGGCAAGGATAGCCTCAAGGGTGGGGAGGGAGGTTCGGGGGGCAAGGATAGCCCCAGAGCCCAGACGTGCCCCAATGACCTGATTTTACAGATCCACGAGACGAGACGGAAAAAGATAATCCTTGCTCGAAAGATGACGTGGGAGAAACGTCAGAATGATTACGTCGTGACAGGTGAGCAGGTCGAAATACCTGCGTCATACAAAGGTGAGTGAGCCACGAAGCCACAGGTCGAAATACCTGCGTCATACAAAGGTGAGTGAGCCACGAAGCCACAGGTCGAAATATCTGCGTCATACAAAGGTGAGTGAGCCACGAAGCCACAGGTCGAAATACCCGCGTCATACAAAGGTGAGTGAGCCACGAAGCCGCAGTTTGTTCAAACATGCCCCCCCACCCCCTGAACACGTTTCAACGTTTCAATCTTGAACGCATGATGTTTGTCATGTGTGTTGGTTGGTCTTTTAAGTTGTATGTTCGAGTGTCGTGTAATTTCGTGTGTGTGTGTGTAAATTATAGACTTGTCTTATTAACATGCATCAGTTATGAACACGAGTGTCACGTGTACATGTGTGTGCCGTATGCACGCGTCTCTTGGTTACGTGATGATGTGTTTTGTACATAAATAACAAAGCATACATGGAAAACATCGACTTAAAACCAGAAGTTTTCACTAACAACGTGTCTGCGAACAATAATAAATAATGTATCATTGCAATCTATATAGCATGTTACGTCATATCCATATAACATGCATGTTACGTCATATCCACATAACACGCATGTTACGTCATATCCATATAACATGCATGTTACGTCATATCCATATAACACGCATGTTACGTCATATCCATATAACATGCACCCGGTTTTGTCTAAGTTAAGGGCCATGAATATTAATACAGCAAGGGGCCACCAGAATACGGCCCGCAGCGTCATTAATTTTTAATCGGTCCCATGAAGAAAAAAAAATCCAAGTGACAAAAGACAAAACGACAAGACTTCAACGTCTCCACCGCCTTCAATACCTTATATACAATAGGGTATTGCTAACTTTTAACGAGTATTGCTAACTTTTAACGAGTATTGCTAACTTTTAACGAGTATTGCTAACTTTTAACGAGTATTGCTAACTTTTAACGAATATTGCTAACTTTTAACGATATTTTACAAGCCTTATGGTTTGAAAAACACGGTATTCGGTCATCAAAACTTGCCCATATTTACGTTAAAATGTAATCATTTACCATTAGAATTACACGACATATTTTTTTGTAATTATCCATAATTTCTTCATTTAAAAAATACTCCACTTTTGACCCGTGATTACAATTCATTTTATTCCTACAACAATAATAATTGTAGGTAATTGTAATTGTTTCAGTAACTAAAATCATCATCATCATTCTTTTATAAGATGTTTCTTATTTACAGCGCAGTGCGTGCACATTTAGGACCAGCTTTTTTATTTTATTGTTAGACAGGAAAGCCAGAGTAGTTCATAAAGTTCATTAAATTAAATGATTTTTTACCGAACATCCGATTACACAATCATAGTTTGTAGCAGCCCATCGAAATTTCAATGATTGTGTGCACGAGCAAGTATATGATGTACTGTACACGTACATGTACATCATAATTTTTAGCTGGCTCACTACTGGGAGACAACATGTATGTCAATTTGGGTCAGAGTACTATATGAGTATATTGTATGCATAACAATATATTCATAAAGATGTTATCTGCCATACACTATTTTCTTTTTTTACTCTGAAAATAAACATTTACTGAAGTATTTTTTTAAGGGCAATAATATGGAGAGTAATTATATACAATAATTACTAATTATAGTAATAGTAAATAAAATATTTGATAAATAAATTTGTTGTTAATTATATCATGTATATCCGTTAAAGATTGAGTCTAACAGTCCTGTTCTAGATTGAGTCTGACAGTCCTGTTCTAGATTGAGTCTGACAGTCCTGTTCTAGATTGAGTCTGACAGTCCGTTCTAGATTGAGTCTGACAGTCCTGTTCTAGATTGAGTCTGACAGTCCTGTTCTAGATTGAGTCTGACAGTCCTGTTCTAGATTGTTCTAGATTGAGTCTGACAGTCCTGTTCTAGATTGAGTCTGACAGTCCTGTTCTAGAATGAGTCTGACAGTCCTGTTCTAGATTGAGTCTGACAGTCCTGTTCTAGATTGAGTCTGACAGCAGTACCGCCGAGAGGGGGGGCAGGGGGGGCAAATGCCCAGGGGCCCGGCGAGTTTTAGGGGCCCGGACTAGGTTCGCAAATCAACTTCTTTCTTATTTTGCTAGCAGAAGCCAAAATAACGGCAGCAGATATGTCGTCTGAAAAGGAATCCTTGTTTTGTTTTCCATGCAGATTATTTAGTAAAGTTGCCGTATCTTGCAGATCAATTTTGTCAAGTGATCAAGGGTGGTCTAAACAACATACATGGCGTAAGTTGTACGATAAAATACCAGCTCACGAGAAAAGTAACGGTCATAAAAAATGTTATATAAAGTGGCGAGATTCAGAAAGAAGATTTCTCTTTGGAAAGAATATAGAGTCTCTGATTGATAAAGAAATTGCTACAAACGTGAAATACTGGAGAGAATTGCTCAAACGAATTTTAGCAGTGGTTTTATTCTTGGCGAAAGAGGACTTGCTTTCAGAGGTTCATCCAACAAAATTGATGACAATGATAATGGAAATTTCTTGGAATTATAGAACTGTTAGCTCAGTTTGATCCTTTTTTACAAGAGCATGTTTCTAAAGTTCAAAAATCTCAAAAACTTGGACAACTCCTTCAGGTCCATTATCTATCAGCAGATTCTCAAAATGATTTTATCGAAGCATGCAGCTCAAAAGTTGTTCAAGAAATTTTGGCAGAGAGAGAAAGATCAAAGTATTTTTCAATGATGGTAGATGCTACGCCAGATTGTTCTCATACAGAACAAAGTACTTTTGTTCTGAGATATGTACTAAACTGCAATTCAACATTTTTTGTCAAAGAAAGTTTTCCTGCATTTTTTTATTATAACAAAAAAAAACTGGCCAGGATATTGCATATATGATCAAATATGAACTGGAGAAAAAAAATTCTTTAGATGATTGTCGAGGTCAGGGATATGACAACGGATCAAATATGGCAGGAAAGTTTAAAGGAGCACAGGCAATCATTGCACATTCATATCCTCTAGCGAAATTTTCAAATTATGTCGCGCATAGTTTAAATTTATGTGGTATGCATGCTGCAAAATGTTGTAATGACGTTATAACTTTTTTCGGAATAGTTCAATAATTGTATAATTTCTTTGCGTACAGTCCTCAACGATGGGAAATTCTACAAAGATTAACTGGATGCTCACTGCATAATCTTTCTCAATCTAGATGGTCGGCACGTGTNTATAAACAATCGAAACAAAGTTATTCAAGCCAGAGAAGCCACACTTGATGTAGAAGTAGAAAACATTGACAGTCTGCTTGGAGAGCTGAAGGATCTACGTGATAAATGGGATGTTTTGCTAGCAGAAGCCAAAATAACGGCAGCAGCTATGTCGTCTGACTTGCCATGTGAAATAGAACTTCAAGAAAAACGCCAAAAACGACGAAAACTTTTTTATGATGAAAGTCAACATATGCCAGAAGAGAATGCACATGAAGTGGATGATGATTTTAAAGTAAACGTTTTCTATAAACTTATTGATAGTGTTATATCTGGTTTAATAGAGCGTTTTCAATTGGCAAGGGAGATTAACAATTCTTTCAATTTTCTGTGGTTGTTTCCAGAAATCGGAGAAACTGATCTGGAAAAGAAATGTTCTTATTTCTGCAAAGAATATGACAAAGATGTAAGCAGTTATTTAATTGAAGAAGTAAAACATCTAAAGTCAATTTATTCAGATAGCATACAAAGTGAAAACCTTCATCCCATAAAACTGCTTAATAAAATTTACCAGTTGAAGTTGGAATCTATGTTACCAAATATTTCTATTGCATTAGCCTACGGATCTTTTGTACAATTCCTGTAATAGTTGCAGAAGCTGAAAGAACATTCAGCAAGCTAAAGCAAATAAAAAGTGTGCAGCGATCAACTATGAAGCAAGACCGATTGTACGGTCTTGCAACTCTTGCGATTGAGCATGATTTGGCGAAGTTATAAAATTTTGATGATGTTATTAACAATTTTGCTTTAGCCAAATCAAGGAGAGTTTGTTTTTAAAAACAATAAATACAAATTCGTACAATTAATCGGTTTTATAGTTTAATTTAAACAATAAACTTAAAATACATTTTTTTTCAAATAGCAACTGAATAATTATAAAAACCATACCTTGCATGATGTATCTGTCTAACTTATCTAAAGTATAAGTACAAAGTATATGATCTGTGATTTTTTTTTTAATTCTCATGACCTAAAGATGCTTTAGAGGTTTATGCCCGGGGGCCCGTGACAGCCCTGCCTAGGGGCCCGAAATTTCTGTCGGCGGGCCTGTCTGACAGTCCTGTTCTAGATTGAGTCTGACAGTCCTGTTCTAGATTGAGTCTGACAGTCCTGTTCTAGAATGTTCTAGATTGAGTCTGACAGTCATATTCTAGAGCGAGCCTGACAGTCCTGTTCTAGATTGAGTCTGACAGTCTTGTTCTAGATTGAGTCTGACAGTCCTGTTCTAGATTGAGTCTGACAGTCCTGTTCTAGATTGAGTCTGACAGTCCTGTTCTAGATTGAGTTTGACAGTCATGTTCTAGAGCGAGTCTGACAGTCCAGTTCTAGATTGAGTCTGACAGTCCTGTTCTAGAATGTTCTAGATTGAGTCTGACAGTCCTGTTCTAGATTGAGTCTGACAGTCCTGTTCTAGCATGTTCTAGATTGAATCTGACAGTCCTGTTCTAGATTGCCACCAGCAAGTCGCAGGGGCTTCCCTGGGAACTTCTACAGTGATCTAGCGGCTGTAACAACTCTGTACAGTGATCTAGCGGCTGTAACAACTCTGTACAGTGATCTAGCGGCTGTAACAACTCTGTACAGTGATCTAGCGGTTGTAACCACGTTGTTGCCACGAGACCTCGTCATCTTGTCTTTTTTCTTTCTGTCTTGTTACCAATTTAATCATTTCCACCGGCCAGTAGTTAAACTCCATACTTTGGGATAAAATAAATTTTCCTGACTGTTTTACATTTACTACTTTCAATTTTAACATACACGCAAATTATTTGCGGATGACACAAGCACAGCTTTGAGAGAATTTTCACCCGCATCTTTTGAGCTGTGCCGCCGCTGTTTAGGCTGTCGAAGACTGCTGTCTT
The DNA here is from genome assembly GCA_002072015.1 of Radix auricularia. NCBI lineage: Eukaryota > Metazoa > Mollusca > Gastropoda > Lymnaeidae > Radix > Radix auricularia. The sequence goes on along the minus strand of MUZC01004129.1, from coordinate 764,439 downwards.
GTAAGATCAGGGATGGCATCAATCAGATTGAAGTTGAACGATGATAAAAAAAAGAATCAATTATTTGTGACACTGGCGCCAATTTTTTAGCTGAGCGCATAGATCACAAAATTCTGCCACTGACTTGCGGTTGAATAGATTGATCAGCACCACAGTATTTGAAGTAATTAACATCAAAACACGTATCTCACGTATAAGTGGGCTGAAACTGCAATCAGACTTTTTTTTGTCATAGTAAAAAAGGATATGCCTGAGCCTAACAGGAAAGAGGCCGTCCATAAAGTCCGGCTCGCTCCAGAGGGGGAGGGTTGTAAGAAAGTGTGACAGTTTGTGACAGGGGAGAGGGGGTCCCCATTTTTGACGCCACTAGTTTTTTTGTTGAAAGTGTGACGTACTTTGGGGGGGGGGTTTCCGAGATTTGTGACAGGGGGAGGGGAAGTTTAAAATGCTTTTTTAAAAAATAGCGTAACTTACTTTACGGACGGCCCCAAACCACATATTAACGTAATGTTAGTATAATCCATAATATATAGAAATGTATCTGTAAAAGACCTGCGCTCTGAAGGTTCCCGGAGTTGATGGACACAAGTTGAATTTCCTCGGCGCCTAATTTAAATCTGCTTTACCAAAATTGTGGATTAGTCGTTCGAAGTTGCTGAAAGAGTGTGACAACAAAAATAAATTTAAAGAAAATTTTGAAGACTCTTTATTTGAGAGAGTTTTTGAACACCAGAACACAACGAACATGTTGGACTAGCATAAACAGTTGGCGCTATAGTAGGAAGCCATCATTATCATCTAGCTTTTTCTAGTTTATTGTAATGTTTAAATATTTCGCGCCATCGAAGTCCTTCCTCGGCCCGTGTTACCTCTGTCCACGATCTCCTATCACCATGACACAAACAAGAAACTCTCCATATTTCCCGCCCGAGTCGCGTCCGGCTGTTAGCACAAGTCTATTTTCATTGAAGAGTTGGGACTAAACAACTTATTAGTAGCAACTACCAGAAATCTCGTCATATGGAGCTATGGTGTTGCTGTTATGAAAGGGTGCAAAATCTACATGGTAAAATTGTCTGAAAAGGAATCTGTGACCTCACTCGAACAAGTAACAAACATAGCACTTATGATGGCAGAACCATAAAAAATATCGTTTCAGATTGGTATTTCAATTAAGTGTGAATGGTGAAGGCACCAACTGAATGATGGAGGCACCAACTGAATGATGGAGGCACCAACTGAATGATGGAGGCACCAACTGAATGATGGAGGCACCAACTGAATGATGGGGGCACCAACTGAATGGTGGGGGCACCAACTGAATGATGGGGGCACCAACTGAATGTGTCCTAAAAGAAACTTTGTCTATAATGGATGCACAAATTGACGTCTATCTAAGATAGTTGTGTGTATGATGGGATGGAAGCACCAGCTGAAAAGCGATTTGTAGTATCAGCATCTCGTTAGTTCATCTGTACGAAGAGCCGAATAACTTGGAGAGAACCTAGTGTACCAATTATAAGTAATCCGGCCCACTGTTAACAAAGTTTGGGGATCTCTACAAACTAACTTTACTAAAAAAAAAATAACCCAGATATAATTCCCGATCCCAGTGCTCAAAATGTTTCTGAAAAGATACCACACGCGCTTTTGGTGCGTACTCTTTTTACGTCGTTTTTTACACAAATTTGAATATTGATGTAATAAAATTGCATGAAACGGGAGGAGCGTTAAACAATAATATAGACTATTTTAGATTTGATAAACAATAATATAGTTTAGATGCGATAAACAATAATATAGTTTAGATGCGATAAACAATAATATAGTTTAGATGCGATAAACAATACTATAGTTTACAGGCATTAAACATTATTGCGTTAACTGGTAACAAGACGGGAATCACTGATTGGGATTCTAATAAAGCCTAACTTAAATGTGTGTAGGCTTGCATTGAGGCAGCTCAATTGTTTCCGTTGTAATTTCTAGTTATAGGCCTATACATATACGAATGTCATGAGAAATGTCTGTGATATTTAAGATAAGAGGATAAGACGTATCCCACACATAGAATGCCTCTGCTCTCAAACGCTACTGAAAATTATTTCAACAATAATTATATTTTATCACCACTTCTTTTTTATTTTCCTTTTTTTTTTTCTTATTGAAAACTTGATTTAAGAGCGTTGACCTTCAGTAAATAATCGCGTCGAGATCTTAATTCCCAGGTCTGGTTAAATCACTAGGACTTGAAGTTATTACCCCTTTTATTCAATCACCGGGTTGTAGGCCTAAACACGGCGGGAAGTAAATCAGGGCAAAGAAAATTGAATTTATGTGAGTTGTCGGTGAGGTTTTCAAAAAGAAAGTTTAGTTGGCCGCTGAGTCTAGAGTATTCGGTCCATAAATAATCGTTGTTTGAACTGACTTTATTTTGGTTCATTTGTAAGTGCGTCCTATTGGTAGATTTTTTTTTTGTTTGAGCTCTATATTTAGGTTAGAAGTAGCTGAGCCATCCAATGACGTAGCTAGGATGAACGGTCAATCTGCAGCGAATTTTTTTCTTCTTTCTAATATTAAGGGGCAGCAATTTTAGGAAAACACGATGTTTTCTAGGGGGTGGAAAAGAAAAGAAAAAGATTACCTCCACCCCGGAGTCATACCGATCTTTCTGTGCCAGATTTCTGGTAATTTTAATGAATTGTTGTATTTATTTTCACGTAACATCATCTAATTACTCATATCAACTAAGTTAATTCCCCAATGGGTTTACCCACCCCACCCCCAAGGCAATCCTCGATTTTACCAAACTTCTTTTTGTAAAATTAAAATATCATCCCCATTTCACATCAACCATGCAGAAAACAAAGCGTGCAGAATAAAGTTCAAACGTGTACAATACTAATCAAACATGCAGAATACACATAAAGCAGAATGAAAAATACCATTACCAAACAAACAAGCCAAAACAAACATAATTTAACATTTATGCATTGGACCGAAATCATTTATATTTGAGACGCTCCTTCTAAACATAAGATTATTGCGTTCTACGCTTATCCATAATACAGTTTCAAATGACCCTTCCCCACCAGACTTTTTTTTCAACTCAATTTTTTTTAAATTATCCAACTCTAGTGATGTATGATTGACTACAACGCGGTTATCCCAGAATTTAACAATTGGTATTGGTAGCTTTAATGAGTTCTTCATTTTGCTTAATGCTAATTATATTATTATTTCCCTTTACTGAACTCTCCATTTAAATAAAGTGATATTATTGTTGATAACTTCATGAATTAGTTAATATACTTAATTAGATGACGTGGTTTGAACTTGGAAAAAAATCACGAAGTTCGGTTAGCTCCTAGCGTTAAAAATATTTGGCGTTGAAGTATATGTTATTGGGATGCTTGTCTCGTCCTGACATTTCATAAGGAAAGAGTTTCTTTTGTTAAGCATTTAAAATAATGTCGAATAAATCGTGTCTGACCAGAATAGGATGTTCAGAGGCATATTTTGGTCTGACAGAGGTAGGATTTCAGAGGCATATTTTGGTCTGACAGAGGTAGGATGTTCAGTGACGTAGTTTTTCTGTGACGGATGTAGAATGTAGAGTTAGCGCCTGTTAAGAATTTTGTCATCTACTTCTACAAGAAAATCTCTTGAGTTTTGGGTTGGTAGACAAATTGGCACCTTGCGAGTAAAAAAAAATGCCGCCGGGGGTGGACCACGCCCTCCTTTTCCTACGCCGCCGTGTGTGCTTAGTCCTCAAATAACGGATTAATTGTTAATAAGCAGACCTATGTAGTAATATAGATGACTGTCCATGAAAATTAATCACCAAACTCTTAGATTTTTTTCTTCAATATTTTTCTTGATGATGAATAGTTAAAGCGTGTGTGTGGGTCCACGCCAGAAACATAAACGGGTACCTTAAGAAATAAACGTTCACTTTTGATGGGCCCCCGGCGCGTGAACTCACTAATGCACACCAGAACTCTCGAGAAAAGGGTTTTCAAACTGTCTTTGAGAAGTGGGTACAGTGTTTGGCTCCATTCAATCCCTTGGAGTGCAGAGAAATGAAAAAGTCTGACCAACGGATTTATTGAATCCTGTATCTTTTTGTATCGTCAGAATTTTTTTTAATGTTCGTTTTATTTTAACTGAGAGTAACTCCCCTTGTGAATCTGGTAGTAACACAAGGCATTTTGCTCCAACTCCAAAACTTTGGTAAAAGTCTCATGATCTGAACACCCACTAATAACGTATGTTCGTTAATTTGGGTTTGACTCAAATAAACTTTCCACTTTTTCATTCCAGTTAAATGCAACAGTGAATAAAACTTAACATAATTTAAGGAGTATTATTGTATTTGTAATTCAAAGCGTTTTTTTCCAACACTGTTAAATTTTGATAAATGTTTTTATTTTCTTTAAAGGTAACTGGTCATCGAGACCTTGGATTATAATTTTTAATATTAAAATATATAAATATAATATTTCCTTTATTTAAAGAAAATATTTACCAGTTTAATTATAACTACGTGCAATGTTCCTTTAAGCTGGCCGGCTACGCAGATATGTGACCGACGCTGCGGAGCAGTTTTGAATTACCGCACAGCAAATTTTGTAAAATATTGCACACACACAGAAATTTGTAAAATGTTGCACACAAAAATTGATGCTTTGCAACCTTGCACACTAGTTGTTGTTTTTTTTTTCACTTTATACACGAATCAACAAACTTTAGAGGGAACATTGACTACATGTATCATTTTGATATCCAAAATTAATCTCTGACCCTTTGATCGCGTTACATAAAGGAAATGTTTATTCACTTCCATCCTGACATTGTACTAAATCTCAAAATGATGAAATCAGCAGGCTTGGAGATTAAACCTTACACACCCCAAAGCCAAAAACCCATTTTTGCCTCCATTTCTTGAAATGTATCCAACAGAAATATATATTGATTCATTATTGATCCAACATTTTAAAAATGTATTACACCGTTGTTCACAGTTTTTAATTACATATTTAATTAATTTATTTATGTTATGAAATATGTCGTTAACGACCCCCCCCCCCCC